>APFE031607678.1:0-24809 GCA_000404065.3 Pinus taeda
ATTTATTTATTTATTATTTCTAAATAAAAGTTTAAATATTTTTTCCCTCCTAACCAAATACAATAAAATATTCCATGTGGTTATTCCAAGAATGGGGTTAATAATATTTTATTATTGCTCATTATTCGATGATAACTCAATATTTTGTTATAAATAGGAGGGTTTTCCGTTCATTATTCACTTTCGATTTATTTTCATTGTTGCGCTCATTGTTGTAACTCTTATTATTTTCATTGTCGCACACTATTTCTCTGCCATTTGAGTTCCCATTAAGCTCAAACATTTTGTTTGTTGGGTTTTCACATTACAGAGGAGAGAGACTCTACACAAGTTGAAGACGTTTTAGGATAGATAAGAACCCATCACATAGAGGGGACTGGTAACATTTATTTGTTCCCTTCACAAGTGTTATAATAAATTATATTCTTTGTATATATGGTTTCCATTGGATGATTGGAGTTATTAGTGTTTCCTTTTGCTGTTTAACTATGATTGTGTCATAGGTTAGGACTTTGCTAGGTTTTTTTTCTATCATTTGTTACAAATCTACAATTCTTAGTAGCCAATTATATTGTTTAGACTGTTTCTCATCCACAGTCTTAAGTGGGTTATTTTCGTATATCTTTGAGACGAAAAGAATACAACAAAATTGGAAACTCCATTGGTTTTTTACTTCAGATCGAGAAGCTTGGGTGACCTTCATTTTTCAGGTTAGGGTTTCTTATTTATTCAAAATCTTAATTTTATTTACTAGCTTTCTAACCCTAGATGTGTCAAATTTCTAACTTCTGCAAGTTTTCTAGTCTTTTCCGTAGGTCACACGAGCGAAATGTGACAAAGACGATAGTTTATTCTGAGATTTTCCGACCGGGAATCAAGGATTAGAAATTAATTTTTTTAGCCCAAAAAGTGTGATCTCACATCTAGAGTGCATATTTCATGCCAAAAACTACGATCCCCCCTAAACATAGGTTAGTACCTGCGATTTTAGGGTTTCTGGGTTTTTATCAGATTTGTTTCTCGGTTTTGTCAAGAGTTGTGCATTGGGATGTTTGACCTCTGCCTCATCCTGCTTAGGCCTTGATCTACTCTGATTTACTTGTCAAAGTTTAATTTATCCCCTTAGGGCTTCTAGTACGCTTCCACCATTATAGGAGGAGTTTAGCTGAGTAAGAAGTTTGATTTTCTCGAGCACTTTCAGCCATATTTTCTAGATCTGTACCCTTTTCTTTCAGATCTCTGAATATAGGTTGTTTCCATCCATGGTTTCATATTAAACCTTTTTTGTTCATTGGCCTTAGGGTCCCATCGGTTTCCCTAGGATTTACACCCATCTGCTTATCTTTTTGCAGTGATCTTCCTCTCTGGTTTTTTGTTGTTGTTGCACCACTTTCCAGTTGCCTAGTTTAATTTCATCCTAGTCACACTCACACTTAGATCCCTTGAACTTTTTACTGTGTTTTCAAACGATTTCACCACCAACCAGCATAGTGTTTGAAAATTCAGTTTGGGTGGGGTTTAGTTAATGGTTTTGTTGTTCATTTACTATTGTTAATTTTACTTTATTTTCAACAATATTTTTTATTTCTTACGAACACGATTTGGGCTTGATAAATAAATACACTTGCACACACAAGAACACATTAAGGGAATGATGGTTGGTTTACACCCCCAAGCCAAGATTGAACATAATAAATTTATATCCCCTCATCGAGACAAAGTCAGCATTTTCATGTCACGTGTATCTTACCACCATTGTGCCACCAAAGTGTTTGTCACAAAGACTCTTATAGATTCATCCCCATTTTCCACTTAGGCATATTACTTCTCCCCACTAGGTTTGAGTTCATAGCCCTCTGAGTCCCCATACCAGCTCTTCTCCTGGTTCATCTAATTCCAAGCCTCCTTCACCACATATTGTCACCATGTTTGGACCCACAGCTCGTGTAGGAACCCAACCTGTTGTTGGCTCTAGTTCTACCCTAGTGATCACATCTAGAGGAGCAACGTCATGAACCATTTAGAAAGCTCCCATAATCCATTTTATGGCTAGCTTAAGTCTCCTGGATTTTAGCTAGTTGATAAATGACCCAATACACCATGATGCTGGTTGGCATGCTATGCCGACTAAGCTTCCCTCAAATGTCCCAATGTTTGAGTGTAATTCTTGGGAGGATACTACTGATCACGTTCACTCCTTCCACATGTCGTGTTCATCCAACTCCATTACCAATGACTTCATTCGTTTTCAACTGTTCCAACACACTCTCACTTGAGACACTACAAAATGGTATGTTGACTAGCCTGCCACATTTTATTCCATTTTCATGATGCTTGCTAAATTGTTCCTCTCATATTTCTAGCTACCTCTCTGATATGACACTGGTAAAAAGATATTGACCTCATTTCATCAGTCCTCTACCACTCACCTTTTCGACCATGTTCAAGAGTGGCGTAGAAGGAGGAGCACATGTAGGGCCCTACTCTTCGAGGACCGTGTTTATCTAGATTGGTTTCTCAGGAGCCTTTTAGCACCCATTGGAAAAGATGTCGCATCCCATTTTCCTTCAAACTAAGGAAGAAGCTCTCCAAACCACTCTGAGATATGACCTGATTTATGTGTAATCTAGTTCTGTCTATACCGTCATTCCAAACCTTTCCCATCTTGGAGGTTCCAATGCACTGGGGGAATCTCACATTGCTGATGGTATCATTGGAACCCTTTCACATCCTTCCGCATATACTCAACAATGTTATGGCCATCCACAGGAGAGCACTAGTTCCTCCAACACTTATTCCCCTCCTACTAGAAACGTGTTTTCAGGGCCCCAACTTATCTACCAAACCATTTCTCCTCATTATGAATAGTCGAGCACTCCAGCCCCTCAAGCATTAACACCACAGCCTCCCATGCATCCTCAGCCCCCACAGCTACTACCCCCTTAGGGTCAGGTGTTTGCATAGTAGAGTGAAACCAATGCCAAAAATTTGAAGAAAAATAATAAGGGGAAGGGTAACAATGGTAACAAGGGTAACGAGGGTAATCAAGGTAATCAACCTAGTGAATCCGAGGGGAACCAGCCTAAAACCAACAACCAACAACAGGGAAGCCAACCCAAGCAAAAAAAAGGCTATTTTGTATGAACAAGCCTTGTGCATGTTGTGGTGTACATGGCCATTATACACATGAGTGTCCTATCTTACCCCAAATGTGCCAAATGTGGGAAGCTAAAGCAGCTTCTAGAGGCCAACAATTGTCTTTCCCTCAATAAGGATTTGTTTCTTCTCATTGTCACCTAGGTCAAGCAATCCACCCTTGCCAACCTTCTGGTCCTGGTGACTACCAGATCCTCATGATGAGCTCTGATGAGGTTAATCCCTCTGATATCAACTTGCAAACTTGATCGCGTCAATTTGATAAGCCATCAACTTCATCCACCATTGAGTCCAAAGCCGAAGCTTGTACTGAGCCTCTTACGACATCAAACGTTCCATTACAGATCCATCAACCTAAAGTTGAGGAATTCCCAAGATCCCAAAGGGACCATTAAGCCATAACACGACTTTTAACTGAGTTTCCCATACATACAATATAATAGATGACTTGGTGCAATCACCTGCTGCCATGTTAACACTAGATGTACTCCAGTCATGCCCATCTCAAAATAAATCTCTAATAACTTCTTTGGGCATAGTACATCCTTCCGATGATCGTTTGATTGTCTTCCTAGTTGATACATTACAACGTCCCCCATTACCTTGCTCCATTGCTTTCTAGGTACTAGTATGAGTCCATAATGTCATCATCTCCCGATGCATTACTGACGATGGTGCATCCACCTATGTGATGTCTTCTACCATTAGGAAAAAACTTTAGTCACCTGAGTTGACCCCCTCCACCATCACTTTGCATGCTTGGGACAAACACTCCTCCTAGCTTCTTAGCATGTACCGCAACTATCCAGTGACCCTTGAGGGAAAGATTGTCCACGTAGATATTGAGGTTATTGATGCCCCTTCAGATTACAACATTCTCTTGGGTTGTATTTACACATATCCCATGTCAGTTATCACATCTATGATTTTCCGCAAGATGTGCTTCCCCCATGAAGGGAAGATCGTCACCATAGATTAGTTGACTTACTATGATCCAGCATCCGTGACGTCCCCAAAGTCCATTATCTCATTAGTGTTAGATAATAAATCTTTAACCCCTCTCACTAGTGTTTCACTGAGTGTCTATAAAGATTCCTCATTGTTGGGTTCTTTCCCTAATCCTCCCCCTCTCATCTCAGAGCCTAAATCTTTCAGCATCATGGGTTGTCCTCAAGCAATCTGGTACATTCGATCCACAACAAGCTCCTCCATAACGTGGAGTTACCATCCCATCCAAGTCATCCAGATCCACCCCGAGGACCTCCTCCATTTGTGGGTGCCTCTCCTATCTTCCCCCAGCAACTGGTCCTCCAGGTCTCAACCATCTAGGAGTTGTTTCACTGGGACATTACCTTGCATGCTAGATACCATTCTTATTGCCCCCTCTCGCAATATTTTATGTCCCTGTCACGGCTTCATTGGTCCTTCCTAACATGACTTTAGGGATCCCCATATGGTACATCAATCCCCATGCAAGCATTCTTCCTGGTCAGCTAAGACCTTATCGTGCTATGACCCTGGTTCAACTGGTCCATATGGCCCCTACCACTACTTTAGTTCCATCACAACCTCAAAAGAAACCCTCTCCTATTGCGAAAGCATCTAGACAGGGGGGAAAAGCTAAGAGGAAAGAACCTAAGGACAAGGCTCCCCAACCTCCTCCAATCCCCAATGCCCCAAACTCATTGTAGAGCTATAAAAAGTTTCTCTTTCACCTCTAATTACCTCACATTAATATGTCAATCTGGGAGCGTTTGGTTATTTCAAAGAGTGTCTCAGTCTGAGGCTATCATTTGTTAGAGTAATGCTAGTAGTACAGTGTTCAGAAATACAAGAGTAAACGGATTCTTGTCTACAGCTTAACTACTTCAAAAGAGTAAATCACACATTCAAAAGACTAGGCAACTTATCAGTCAAGGGTTTGGTAGCGATAACCCATCCCTTTGGAAACTAATGGAAAAGGAAATTAGAGGACAGATCGTGGATCTGGGAGCTAGACAGTAAATGCCAAGGCTCACTACAGCCTTAGATCGTCTCCCACACCAAAATAACAAACGCCAGCAAATGGAACGACAGATAAGAAAATGGAACAACAATTAAGAAGTCGAACAACAAGTCTGTAATGGAACAACAAATCCGAAATGGAACGACAATTCTTAAATGGAACAACAGCTAAACAACTAAGTCTCACAAGGAATGGTCAAACTTAATCTATCAAATCAAATGCATTAATCGTAATTAAACAGAAATATTTCACTCTTAAGGCAGATCGAACAACACACACCAATGGAACAACACTGATTACTAATAAGTTATGGAACAGCGCTTCAAAACCATCTACGCACACAACACACTCAAATAGTAATCTGATCTAAGCATCAATCTCAGTTAGAAGGAATACGACTGTGTTTTAAAATAGAACAACATTGTTCATCAATTCGAAAATCGTAAAGAATATAACTCCCGAGATAAATTATGTAACATGAATGAATAGGTGCATAGCACAAAAGCTCTGTACTGGAAGAGTAACGGTATTCTACTAAGACTAGTATTATTGGATCAATTCTGAAAAGAACGGTAATATAATGCGGAGTTATTACAACAGTTCTGTCCATGGAAACTTTAATGAATTAAACATAACAGATCATGTGATATAAACTTATAAAGCATATCAGATTACAAAATAGCGACGATGAGCAAACCATGCAGAAGCCAAATCGTAATAATACAGGAGCAAGTGTCCTCCAGGGCCGGGCCCTTAGCCTCTATGGGTACACCGCTTTAGGTTAATCCAGACTCAGAGATGAAGTAATCACCAAGTTTGTATTAATGCATGAAGCGAAATTACAATAAAACCAGTTCTTATCGAGACTCGATGATCAAAGTTTTGATCTTAATAGAAATTACATAAAAACATAATTATGTCGAACTCCTCAAAGCTAACAATGTTATCCATTTTTATAAGGGTGACGGCGGAGATGTCTAAGTACAAAAATAGATAAAACAGCGATCCCTCAGGATCAAGGATCCTGAGGGATTCGCCGAACCGTTAATCCTTAATCATCTATTTTCTCTCTTGCGCTGAGCTGGTGCCTCCACCTCTTTTTCAGGGACGATTTTCTTTGATCTGTTTAGCCTTGTTTGCATTCAGTCTCTCGTCAAAGGGACAACGGTTATCTCGTCCTTGTCATTTCCTTTGGAACGACAACTCCTCATTTTCACTTCTTCCTGCATCAAGAAATGACAATTGTCAGCGTTTTAGTCTTGCATGTTAATCTCACATGTTTTGTTATAATTCTTTATCATTTTCCAAGTTCATGATGAAAAAAGGTTTGCAAGTTCTACTGAAAAGATACTGAAATGATCATCAAAAACATACCTTTTTAGTACTCCACACACCCCCCTGCTTACCCTGTTTCATGCCCTCATGAAAACATTGTAGTTGACATGCAAGGCAATGAGAGAATAGGATGGAGATGGAATCTCATGCGGAGGCCTACAACCATGATGAGTACCTAGGTAGTCAAAGAAATGGCTTTTCTGACCCTCGGGCATCTCATACAGAGCTTGGTATCTGGGTGCAGGGTGCCAAATAATTGGACTCCAGAACCTATATCCTAACGAGGATAGCGCTGCTCTCAAAATTCTTTCACCGTAAAGGTGCAAACGATTGGCAGCTAATTTAAAATTTTCATACTTAAACGATTCCTTGAGCTGGATATTCGGATTAGAGATTTGATACCGAAATTTAGCTGCATCAATGGCAAGGTCTTTGATAGAAAGAAAGTATTATAATCCCTGTCGAATGAGTGCCTCATGCATGGGTCCTAATGTTTCAATGACACCCAGAGTCTTCATGAGGTTTCTATGTGCTTTCCACAATTGTATTGGGTTCCTAGGCTCAGCCCTTACCCACAAATCTAAGCCGTTTTGTTGCCTCTAGAAAGTATTATAGGCCTTAAGCCATTTAATCTGATTAACCCCAAATGAGATGAATGTGTGAAATTGGATTTCTCCAACAAAGGGGCCAGGGTTCAGCTCAGTCTCCTGGTCTAATACAAGGTTATGTAAATAGAACTCATACAGCAGTCTCTGGACTTTTTCCCTGTAGTGCTTACAGCAATCTTCAAAATCATTGACAATGTTAATTTGTATGGGAGCACCTACTTTAACAACTTTTATTTTTAATTGCAAATACCGTTCCAGTAAAAACAGGGCATAATTTTTGGCAGGGGCCCTACATGCTAAGACATCATTGTATAAAGAACACAAGGTATCCATCTGCTTGATAACAATATCTAGCCTACGTGTTAACTTTGCAACTTTTTCTTGTTCCTTCTGCCAACCTTCAAAAGCCTGGCTTTCAGATTGATTGACATTCCTAAGTTGCTGCTGTAGCTCTTCATACTTTTCGCGAGGGAATGTTTGCTCTCTAAGCTTTTCTTCTTCTTGCTGAGCTTGCTTCAACCCCTTGTGCAGGGTTACTGTTTTTGGATCTCTTCTCCATGCAGTAGTGGAGGCCAAGAGTTTTACCTGAACTTTCTTATTGCGTTGCTTCGAGTTCAGAACCCTTATCACTCCTGAAGGTGGCGCCTCCATCTAAATTTCCTTATCACTGGTCATCATGTCATCCATTTCTATTTTAACGTGAATATCAGTCTGTTGCTGTTCCTTTTCAAATGGAACAACAGTCTGTTCCTCGGCATCATTTGGAACAGAAGTTGGGTTTTTGACAGGGTTTTGAATAGCAGGACGACTTCTGATCCTCTGCCCCTTTGCCTTGCGGGGTTTGCTGGAGTGTCACCTTTTTCCTTCCTGAAGTCCTTTTTACCCTCTGCCTTGCTTTCAAGATCCTAATCTGCTGGTGGAGCTGGCCTATTATGTTCAATAATCTTTTCTATTCCTTTCGCAGTTCTTTGATTACCAAGATTTCCTTAGAAGGAACAGTAGGCCGTTCATTATGGCTTGGACTGTGACTAATCCCTGGATCTTCCTTCTAGGGTGTTTCTTCATTGCTCTGCTCTGGCTGTTCTGGGGTAGGAACCCTAACTAGTTCTGTCAATTCTTGGGCAACTTCTTTTTCTGCCCCTGCTTCCTCTGGAATTTCTTTGGGTGTTTTCTGATTAGAAACAGATTGTTCCTGTTTAGTATCTCCTATTGTTTCTTTATCATGAATAGGCAGATTTTCTTCTTTTGCCTCCTTTCCATGTGGTTTTTCAGGTGCATTTTCCTCCTAGGGTTTCATTTCATCATGGAGGTTTGATGGGCTGGAAGGTTGGCCATATTTTCCCATATTGGCCAAGACTGTGGCCAATTCGTCTTCTCCCACTGGGTCCTACAATGGGATACCTTCCTGCTGTTCCATTTCTTCCTCCTGGTCAGATTGCTCGGCTTCTGTTTCAGAATGCTCAGTTTTTGTTTTAGACTGCTCGACTCCTTCCTCATTTTCTTCTTCGGATTGCTCGGCCTCCTCTTTAAATTTCTTGGCCTCTTCTTTCTCTTCTCCTTCAGATTGCTCGGCCTCTTCTTCTAGCCGTGAGAATTTCTCATCTTCAATTTCTACTGGCCAGCTGGTGTTTTCCTGGATCTTTTCCAGCCTCCCTTGTATTCATGCTAACCGGACTGATTTCCTGCGCTTTTTTGGCTTCTAGGGTGTACCAGTGGCATGCTTACGCTTTGCCGATTCCTTGAGTTTTTCTGAACACTCAGATGTACTAGTGACATGTTTCTATTTTGCTACTTCTTTTCATTTTTCTGGACGCTCTGGTGTACTGGTGGCATGTTTTTGTTTTTCTACTTCCCTATGCTTTTTTGGATGCTCTGGTGTATTGGTGGCATGCTTGCATTTTGGGGATGGTGCTATCAACCCCCCATCTATCATTGCAATTAGATCTTCCCAGCTGCTCTGCTGCTAGGTGAGGCTATGACTGACAATTAATCGAATTAACCCATCATGACTAACAATTGACTCTACATGCTATGCCTTTTTTATGCTCCGTGCAACGTCATGAAGTAACGAATTTAAAAGTGCAAGTAAATTTACAGATCATTTTTGCTTTAGAATAGCTAAGAGTTTAAGATGTTGTGGTCTTACCACGTCTTTTCTACCCTGGCAGGTGATGTAGTTTTGAACGGTCCTTGCCAATTTTGCCCAGGGCTCTCCTAGCGTTGCTGGCATAACTCTCTTTCCTTTAATCGCCAAGCTCTGGCCTTCGTCCTGGAATATTTCTATAATCTTCTGTAATCTCTCCTTTTTTAACGTCCATATAGCACTAGTGGCTGGTAGTCCTGAGACTTCTGCGATTATATCATCGGTGACTGTTATCTGTCTCCCCCTCACTATGGAGTAATCCTCCTGCAAATTCTCTAGGAATTCAATTGACATTGTCTCGTTAGACTCCTGCAAGCGATTGAGATAAGTCAGCCACCCTCCTCTTGCCAGGATTTCCCGGGCAGTAGCGCATACTGTCAACACCTGCGGTTCCCTCCATAGCGCTCTTCTTCCCATGGTTTCACTGTGAATTCTCAATGGAACAGCAATTGTTCATGCTGTTGAAACACAGAGAGGGTAATAGACGCATGACTTGTTTGAAAAAAATAGAGTATACAACAGAATTGGCTTATGAACAGAAATTCGTGTAACAAAAATAAAAATAGCATGCTGTTAATCCATGCGATACCCTAGTACACAACTTTCCCGAATAATGAGCTGACACATAATCTAGGGAATAATGAGGTTAACCTCCCCCCACAATGTGATAGGCTGTCCCAGCCGTCAAATAAAGGAGCAGCGCCCATTCTGAAACAAAGTCATAAAGGAACAGTGTATAAAAATATGCCATGTTTAGAAAAACAACAAATTACCGAAATTGAGGCATAGAGTTGGATCGCGTATTACGTAAGACGGTGCTGTGATATGATGCGAGGCTGAGAGGAAAGGACATCTGTCGTACTTTCTAAATCTCCTGCGGTCATTGTAAATTACTCTACCATGATTGGTGATAATAGATTTGCATGCGCTATATAATTCAGGAAATGATATATGATTAATTACTAAGGTGTAAGAAGCAAAAGGGTGTTAATAACTCACCTATTGGTGTAAATAATGTGACTTCGATACCATTAACAGTGCTCTGCTGTCGACAGGTGTCCATAACCTTGGCAGAGTTGTTTATTTCAACCATGGAACCATGATCCTTTGTGTATACTTAGGGTATGTAATGTCAAAATGTATGCCATTATGCTCGCTTGGTGACCAGTTAACCATAATGCCATTCACGAGGAAGGAGCGAAAGGTGGGCAGGCCGGCTCGTGATGAGACCTCCTATTCCAAGGTTTGTTTATTTGATATACCTTTTGGACCATATCCAAGGTGTGGTGGCCATAGTGGGAATGCCATTTCACTTTCGTGCTCATGATCATGGTAGGCTAGCTCTTGATGAGAGCCCCTATCCTGCATTTGACAACTTATAATTCATGTTTACTTTTTCCTTTATTTTTTCATAAATTACTTTCCCTTATTTATACACAAGGGGTAGTTCAACACTCCTTAAGAATTGGAATGGTGGAATAAGTCTTAACATGTCTATAGGAAGATATAAACCCTTTGCTCTTATCCCTAAATAATAATAAAAAAGGGTTAAAAAGGGGTCGTCATGATGAAGATGAACAATCATAGAAAAATTAGTAGAACAATGACAGCAAAAGGTGATAAATAAGTGTATCCTTCCTTTTGTCCTCTTACCAATGTAGAGCCTTATAAAGATAGCGATTTATGATTGGCTGATTTCAGTATGTTGAGGTTTTGTATCCATTGCATAAATGGATATTTGTATTCTAAAAGACTTGAAAGAATAGGAGCAATAAGCATCATTAATTTAGATCAGCAAAAGGAACAAGCTGCTTCATAAGGGGAAAAAAAGCATGTAGGTGGTGTTCCTTTTGGAAAAAGGGCCAACCAAAGACCTCAAATAGCAGAAAATACAAATGTTGTTCCTTTGGAAAAGGAACAGCAGGACATTCCAATGCCGTTCCTTTGAAAAAGGAACAACAGAATTAAAATGGTTGTTCCTTTGGAAAAGGAACAACAAACACACGAAAATGTCGTTCCTTTGAAAAAGGAACAGCAGGAACCAAAAAAATTTTGTTCCTTTGAAAAACGAACAGTAAAAGACGCAAAAATGTTGTTCCTCTAGAAAGGGAACAACGAAAATTGAAAATGTTGTTCCTTTGGAAAAGGAACAGCAAAAGATGCAAATATGTCGTTCCTTTGAAAAAGGAACAGCAGAAATCGAAATGTTGTTCCTTTATAAAAGGAGCAACAGAAAAAGCAAATGTCGTTCCTTTGGAAAAGGAAGAGAAAAAATAATCAAATGATGTTTCTTTGGAAAAGGAACAGCAGAAACACACAAATGCCATTCCTTTGGAAAAGGAACGGAAAAAATCGAAAATGTTGTTCCTTTGGAAAAGGAACAGAAAAACACACCAAAATAAAGAAAAAGATCCTAATTCAATGAGATGACGGCTGATCCAACGGAATTTTCTCTTTTTGAAAAAGGAACAACCAGAAGAAAATGTTGTTCTTTTGAAAAAAAAGGAACAACAAAAATGACATCAAAACATTAATTCAAAAATATGTACAAAAAAAGATTCAAAGAAAAATAACTTATGTACAAACTGTAAAATGAAATGAATTCCTTAATGAATTATAGGTGAGGAAGACTTCTCTTCCTCTCCCAAAATCTCCATATCAGTGTCTCGGCGTAGCTGCTGGCAGAAGGACTCCCAAGTGAGTGGTTTGCGATAGAGACGAATTCGGTGGCCATTTACCTTGAAGGCATATCCAGAACCATCAATAGTGATTAGAGTAAGGGTTCCATTATCATGGACTTTCTGGATTTCGTATGGTCCCAACCAACGAGTCTGGAGTTTCCCAGGGAAGTCCTGAAACCTGGAGTCGTACAACAGAGCCCAGTCTCCCTCGTGGAAGATTTTATCTTGAATGAGAGCATCATGCCATTTAGCTCACTGTTGTTGGATCAGGGAAGTATTTTGAAGTGCAGAGAGCCTAATTTCGTCCAACTTATTGATCTGCTGTAATCGATTAATCTGTGTCTCGCTTAGATCTAGGCCAACTTCCTGTGCTATCCGTAATATTTGGATTTCGAATTCTATGGGGAAGATGGGTTGTTTTCCAAACACTAGTTGATAAGGTGAGTAACTAGCGGTGCTTCTCCATGTTGTTCTGTAAGCCCAGAGTGCTTCAAGTAGTCTGGCAGCCTAGTCACATCTATGTGACGCAATGGTTTTTATTAGAATTGCTTCTATTATTTTATTCTTGCTTTCTACCTATCCATTCGCCTGTGGATGGTATGGAGTAGTGATTTTATGCTGGACATGATAGTTGTTGAGTGTTGCAGCTATTTTGTTCCCAGCAAACTATGGTCCACCGTCTGTAATTATTTCTCTTGGAAGGCTATAGCATACAAATAGATGAAACAGGAACTGTATGACAGAGTCCTTTGTAGCTCTAGGTAATGCTTCTACTTCAACCCACTTGGTGACATATTCTATTGCCACCAAAATATATGTTTTCTGATTTGATGATGGGTTGATAGGTCCAACGAAATCAAGAGCCCATCGCTTGAATGGTTCAATGACTAACTGTGGTTTCAGAGGCATCTCATCAGATTGACCAGGACATCCTGCTCGCTGGCAGTTGTTGTAGGCTTGGTCAAATTTCTTTGCATATTTGAAAATTGTGGGCCAATAGTATCCTGTCTGCAGCACCTTATGTCCAGTTCTACGCTCGGCAAAATTTCCACCACATGGTCCATCATGAGAGACTTTTAAAATGTCAAAGATTTCATCTTCTCGAATTCATCTCCTGATATGCATGTCTACCCATGTGTGAAACAAATAGCCCCTAATCCACGAGAATCGAGCGCTCTTCTGAACAATCTGTTTCCGCTCATTAGGGGTTAGATGTTTTGGTAGTTTACCTACTGCGAGGTAATTTGCAACATCAGCATACCAGGGTGTTTGAACAGCAATAGCAAACAGATGCTTGTCCAAAAATCGATCTTCAGCTGCTGCTGCATCGATTGGCTTTAGCATTCTTAAGAGAAAATCAGCTACAGGGTTTTCTTTGTCACGTCGATCCTTGATTGTGATATGAAATTCCTGCAATAAAATCAGCCATCTAGTTATTCTTCCATTTGTGACAGGCTTATTTGCTAGATATTTTATGGCAGAATGATCTGTATACAAGATAACATGATATCCAGTAATGTAGTGTATAAACTTATTGACAACATGTATTACAACTAGGAATTATTTTTTAGTAATAGTGTAATTTAATTCAGCAGGGGATAAATTTTTGTTGATGTAATAAATAGCATATGGTTTTTTATCCTCTTCTTGCCCAAGGACTGCTCCAATGGTTGTGTCTGAGGCATCAGATGATATCTGGAATGGAAAATCCCAATTTGGTCCTTGAAGGACTGGGGCTGTGGAAATGAGCTTCTTCAAATCCTTGAAACACGTTCACATTTTTCTGTCCAAAGAAAATCAACGTTACCAGTTAGTGCATATAGAGGTACATCAATGTGCGAATAATGTTCTATAAATCGCCTATAATAACCAGAAAATCCAAGAAAATTGTGTACCTCTGTTTGAGTAGTAGGAGTGGGAATAAGCAAAAGTATTTGGATTTTGGTCGGGTCTACCTGAATGCCAGTTGCTGAAACATAGTGTCCTAGGATAAGTCCTTCAGTCATCATCATATAACATTTTTTTTGGGTTAAGCAAAGCCTGGTAGCAATGCAGCGTTGTAGGACTTTTTCTAGGGTGTCCAATGCTGGATCAAAATCATCTCCATATGGTGTGAAGTCATCCATGTATACTTCAAGTCGATCATTTATTAAATCTGCAAAAATACTAAGGATAGCCCTTTGGAATGTGGCAGGAGCAATGCATAAGCCAAAAGGTAGAAATCGATAGGCAAATGTTCCCCAATGACAAGTAAAAGTAGTTTTGTCTTAATCTTCAGGGGCAATCTGAATCTAATTGTATCCACTGAAGCCATCCAGGAAAGAAAAGAATTTCTTTCTTGCTAAAGTATCTAATACTTGGTCTATGAATGGGAGAGGAAAGTGGTGCTTTTGTGTTGCTTTATTTAGCTCCCTGTAATCCACACAGATTCTCCATTTCCCTTTCTTTTTTGGTACTACCACAAGTGGAGAGACCCATTTACTATCAGAGATAGAATAGATAAAATTGACATCTAAAAGTTTTTGAAATTCAGCTTTTACCACATCTTTTAGATGAGGATTAAGTCTCCTTTGAGGTTGATGAACAGGTTTGGCATCCTTTTCTATATAAATGTGGTGTGTACATAATTGGGGGTCAATTCCTTTCATATCAGGGTAATCCCATGCAAATGCTTCTTTATATTTTCTTAACAAATGGATGAGCTTCATTTCTTGTTCAGGTGTGAGGTTGGCATTAATATTTAAGGTTTTTCCCGGTTCAATTTCCACAATTTTACTATTTGCAACAGAAGTAACAGGTATAGTTTGATCATGTGTATCTTTCAGAGGATCTTCTTCTAATTCATTATCAAATGTTGCTTCTATCATGTGACACTGTGTGTAGGATCTAGATTCAGTTTGACTAATGAAATTATTAATGGCATCATCTTCTGTTTGGTCTTTAAAATCAAGTGCCTCTTGTATAGTTAATGGAGATCTAATGTTATCAATAAGGTATGATATAGGGTGCTTATTAGTTTTGATTATTGCGACACTTGGCTGCACTGGAGGATATAGAACAAAATTCTTGATATTTGGTCCTTTGGTTATGGTCATATTTTCCTACCAATGGCCAATGTAAGCATCGGCAGTGGCAAGCCAAGGTCTACCTAAAATCAGCGAGTGTCCATCAAGTCGGGTTTTGGGATTGATTATCAGGAAATTGGTTGGATATTCCCAGGAATCAACAGAGACCATGACATCATGTAGAGTACCCTCTGGCCTAACCACAGATCGGTCGGCCAATTCTAGCAAAGTAGAGGTGGATTCTACAGATGTAATGCCTAGCTTTTGGCAAGTAATGGTTGTTAGAATATTAATTGCAGCTCCTAGATCAACTAAGGCATTAGACAAGGTCTGACCATAGATTTGGACAGTTACAATTGGATTTCTTGGGTGTTCATATTCATTGGGTGTTTCTTTCCCTGATAGTAAGTCAAATAAAGTGTGGACTACTTGCACTCTTGGATTATTTGTTATATTCCTCCTTGGTTTCTTTATGCACAGTTCTTTGATAGTTTTTGCGTATATGGGGATGTCTTGAATGGCTTGGAGGAATGGAATTTTTATGTACAGATTTTGTAATTCTCCCAGAATGTTAAAGTCAGGGTATTGTATAGGTCGAGGTATGACTAATCGTTCTGGGAACGAAGGAGAGGATGTGGTTGCTTGATTATGAGTTTGTTATTTATTCGGATCCTCTTGTTGTGACAAATGTTCTCTGGGTAACTGATCTTCAATCTGAACTGTCTTATCTCCATCGGTTTCAATAATACGCCCAGATATTAACTAAAGATCATTACACTCTTTCAGGTCGGGTCCTATTTCTGGTGATTCTATAATTTGGAGAGATTGGACCAGTTTGTTATTTGAATTGGGGTTGGGTTGGGCTGGGAGTTGCGGTCTCAGACTAGACTGTGAATTTTGTTGTAAGGCTGGCAGTGTAGGTTGAGGGAGCGAAATAGTTCCTACTGGCTGATGCATCAATCTCTGCCAGTTTGTCTGCCAGACTGAACTCTGTGAAGGAGGGGGAGTCCATTGTGGAGGATATGGGTTACCTTGCAAATATGGTGGAGTATAAGGAAAATTCAGCCAACCACATTGGCTTCCCTGATTTAGCCACGGGTTTGAAGAATGAAACGACTGCGGTGACTAGTTTGAAAACGGGGGTTGGGACTGACTTTGCCACATACTATATTGTTGAGCATTATACTGTGGAGGCTGAAAAGAAGAAGTTGGATTTGGAAACATACCAGATTGTCTCGGCTGCCACTAACGACGCTAGTTGATTAGATACACCAATTCTGGTTCTTCTTTCGCTTCCTTATATACCACTTTCAATCTAGGAAGTGAGGGGCAGCTCTCCGTAAGGTGATCTTTTGTACAGACGGCGCATGTTTGGACTGTATCCAATGGAAATTCCTTGTGACTATGATTTTTCCAGCATCGAGGACAGAAGATCACCAAATTTTGTTCTGCCTCCATTTTATTCTGTTTAGCCTACATAATATCAAGCTGTGTAGTTAGTGTCCCCAGAATATCAGTTTTAAAATATTCCAATAAATTTCCAATTTCTACACGTGTTACTCCTTTTGTTGAGATTTTATAATCTCTTACAAACCGATCATGTTCTACCGGTTTTACTCTTGTGCTGCCTCTCGAGCTCCTGATACATAAATCAATAATGTCAACAAAATTATCTTGATAAATATCCCCTTTTCACATATTGTTTAATGTTTCGATCCATTGTTCCTTCATGCCCCTTATCAATGCAGTTTTTAACACATTATCAGGTAAAGGTAGTGATGCATAGGGAGATCTTTCTAGATTGTACTGAAAACGTTCCACATACTCCTCTAATGTTTCATTCGGTCTAGATGTCATCTGGAATATTTCGTCCTTCAGTTCTCTAGACCTGCAATAATCCTGATATTGTTTTAGGAAAGATTCTTTCATTTGATCCCAGTTATTTATAACCCCACCACCTAATCCCATAAACCATATTAAATCAGGCCCTTTTAGTGTAGAGGGAAATAATTTTAGTTTTTGGGGGTCGGTGGTGTAATCATATCCACTGCACAACACATCAAATTCAAATAAAAATGCATCCGGATCTTCTGATGTGAGACCATAAAATGTAGGGATATGTTGAAGAGGGACTGCTTTCATAGGCGCATTTGCTGCAGAATCCACTATAGGGTATTGTAATGTAGAGGTTTGAGTGCTTGGCTGATTTTGAGCCATAGGGTCAAATATATGCCAATAACCTTCTGGGATATCTAGGAGGGTATTCCTAGGTTGAGAGGGAATGGCTTTGACAGGAATAGTTTTAAAGCACTTCCTCTATCTGGGATAATGAAAATGCCTGATGTCTGAGGAGATTTCGTTCCTTCGACAATGATTTTTGCAGCACTCCCCTTGTCTGGGCTGATTAATGGCTGATTTGTTCCAATAGGAGGTCTTGGTTCCTTGGTTTCCCCTGTTTCTCCTTCTCCTTGACAAAGATTGTTGAAATTCCCTTCCTGCAATAGTTCTGGAGTAGAATTTTCAATTTCTTGAAAGTCCTGCTCTTCAATTTGACTATGCACCTCAGCAAAGCCTATAATTGGTGATCCTGTGGCCTGAAGGGAACTAGTAGGCTATTTATAAATGATATTCCTGGGTCCTACTGATGGCTGAGATTATGCTTTCTTGTAGATTTCATCTATGAAGGTCGTCCGGCCAAGGGTCACCGGCCCCTTAGCTTTTTCTGGCTTGGGTAGAGGTTTGGTATTCTTTTCAGATTTTTTTTGCTTAGTCATGCACTCAAATGAACTACTAAATTCTATTCAAACAAAGCAACAACAAATCTGTTAGGAAAGAAGACAGGGGAGCAGGGCTTTTACATGCTCTGTACATAGGTTCTTACCTTCTGTTTTTAAAATCCAACTCTTCCCTAGCAGGTTCGTACACTACTCTAAAAAAAAGGACAAATGGCTACTCTCTTTCCCTGGCAACGGCGCCAAAATGTAGAGCTATAAAAAGGGTCTCTTTCACCTCTAATTACCTCTCATTAATATGTCAATCTGGGAGCGCTTGGTTATTTCAAAGAGTGTCTCAGTCTGAGGCTATCATTTGTCAAAGTAATGCTAGTAGTACAGTGTTCAGAAATACAAGAGTAAACAGATGCTTGTCTACAGCTTAACTAATTCAAAAGAGTAAATCACACATTCAAAAGACTAGGCAACTTATCAGTTAAGGGTTCGGTAGCGATAACCCACCCCTTTGGAAACTGATGGAAAAGGAAATTAGAGGACAGATCATGGATCTGGGAGCCAAACAGTAAATTCCAAGGCTCACTACA
Source organism: Pinus taeda (assembly GCA_000404065.3). Taxonomy (NCBI): domain Eukaryota; kingdom Viridiplantae; phylum Streptophyta; class Pinopsida; order Pinales; family Pinaceae; genus Pinus; species Pinus taeda. Next base: position 18,310 of record APFE031607678.1, read on the forward strand.
GCCTTAGATCGTCTCCCACACCAAAATAACAAACGCCAGCAAATGGAACGGAAGATAAGAAAATGGAACACCAATTAAGAAGTCAAACAACAAGTCTGTAATGGAACAGCAAATCCAAAATGGAATGGCAATTCTTAAATGGAACAACAGCTAAACAACTAAGTATCACAAGCAATTATCAAACTTAATCTATCAAATCAAATGCATTAATCGTAATTAAACAGAAATCTTTCACTCTTAAGGCAGATCGAACAGCACACACCAATGGAACATCACCGATTACTAATAAGTTATGGAACAGCGCTTGAAAACCATCTACACACACAACACACTCAAATAGTAATCTGATCTAAGCATCAATCTGAGTTAGAAGGAATACGACTGTGTTTTAAAATAGAACATCATTATTCATCAATTCGACAATCGTAAAGAATATAAATCCCGAGATAAATTTTGTAATGTGAATGAACAGGTGCACAACACAAAAGCTCTGTAATGGAAGAGTAACGATATTCTACTAAGACTAGTAATATTGGATCAATTCTGAAAAGAACGGTAATATAATGCGGAGTTAATACAACAGTTCTGTCTGTGGAAACCTTAATGAATTAAACATAACAGAGCATGTGATGTAAACTTATAAAGAATATCAGATTAGCAAATAGCGACGACGAGCAAACCACGCAGAAGCCAAATCGTAATAATACAGGAGCAAGTGTCCTCCAGGGCCAGGCCCTTAGCCTCTAGGGGTACACCGCTTTAGGTTAATCCAGACTCAGAGATGAAGTAACCACCAAGTTTGTATTAATGCATGAAGAAAAATTACAATAAAACCAGTTCTTATCGAGACTCGATGATCAAAGTTTTGATCTTACCAGAAATTACATAAGAACATACTTATGTTGAACTCCTCAAAGCTAGCAATACTGTCCCTTTTTATAAGGGTGACGACGGAGATGTCTAAGTACAAAAATAGATAAAACAACGATCCCTCAGGATCAAGGATCCTGAGGGATTCGCCAAACCGTTAATCCTTAATCATCTCTTTTCTCTCTTGCACCGAGCTGGTGCCTCCACCTCTTTTTCAGGGCCGATTTGCTTTGATCTGCTTAGCCTTGTTTGCATTCGGTCTCCCATCAAAGGGATAGTGGTTATCTCGTCCTTGTCCTTTCTTTTGGAACGACAACTCCCCGTTTTCACTTCTTCCTGCTTGAGGAAATGACAATTGTCAGCGTTTTAGTCTTGCATGTTAATCTCACATGTTTTGTTATAATTCTTTATCATTTTCCAAGTTCATGATGCAAAACGATTTGCAAGTTCTACTGAAAAGATACTGAAATGATCATCAGAAACATACCTTTTTAGTACTCCACACTCGTCACGTCTGTGCGCTTTGTGTAAAGTTGTGGGGCACGTGACCAATAAGTGTCTTGAGCTTCCTCATCTCAAACCTTTGGTTCATGAAACGTTCCCTGAGTTAAATATACGTAAAGTCCATGTTAACTTACTATGTCCACCCAAAGAACTCATAACATTACAAAAAAATCACCCTTGTGCCCTTTGTGATCATCATGGTGACTACTCCCATTGTTGCCCTCATCTCAACAAATTTTTTGATTTCCTTAAGGCACTTTGCAAATACAAGACCACTCATAATGGATCACCTTCTCCTCTTCCTGTGGATTTTTGTACCAATAGTAAACCAGAATAGGGGAATTCGGTCCCACCATCATGATCCCTTCCCCAGATGTCGAGATGACAGACATCACGGGCCATATCCTTTACCTGTCATCATCCTTGAGTACCTCGTAGGAAATGCTTTCTAAGGTTTCTAAGCATGCTTCTATTCAACCTCTTTCCACAGAATCCCAGGTCTCAACATACATAAATCCTTCATCTACTATCTCGTTGTCTACCATTCCATATGATGCGTATGTGAACCTTCTTTCTCAGGTTGATGCACTAGGTACTGCGCCATATGATGTAGTCAATATTCATCCCATCCGCTCATCTTCCATTTTGATGAGAACATCATGGAAGCTATGTCTACCCCTAATTACTCTTGCACTTAGGCAAGGGGGAATATTTTATGGAGGATTCTAAAGGCCATTTCCTTCCTAATAATCCAAAGTGCAATCTACTTAAAGAAATTTTTCTCATAGCTTATCTCTTTGATTTGCATGTCTTTATTTCTGTCATGAGGTTAGGTAGGATGCATCATCTCATCTATCGTCTTTTATACCTTTCAGATCGATCCATCATCCACACCATATATCGGTCATGTTAGTGGTGCAAGTCACTTCTCCAGGAATATAGCCTCGACAGCCTGGGCCATTTTTACCCCCTTGCATACATTAGTCCTTTCGAACAACATGTGCATTGGATCTCCCACCAATAACCAGGCCGAATATGATGCAGTGATAGGTTTTCTAGTTGATTCCCTTTCTCATCACATCTCTCATCTTCATGTTTGTTTATATTCCTTGCTACTTGTCATGCAACTGAATGGTGTGTATCATGTGCATAACCAAGTCATATTTAGATAATATCTACATGTTAAGTTGTTGGTACGTGAATTTGAAACCATTACTTTTAGTCAAGTTCCTAGAGGCCGAAATAACTATGTAGATACCATTGCAAATAACGTTTTAGATTGGCACTTATCACATGTATACGACAAAAGACAACCATAAACAAAACACATGGAGAATCATCATCATCATATAAAAATGAATAATCATATTATGTATCATATAAGTGTTCGGAGCCCATAGCTCTAAATACATCCGACATGGCCATAACATGTTACAAAAATCAAAATCAAAGCAACCCACATGTCCCCATATCTAGTCACTATCCGAAGGATCGTGCACCAAAGGGTTTGCCCCACTTGCACGTAGATCACGTACTGCATGACCAACCATCACCCTGCGCTGCATGATACCTCACCACTCTAACGGAAGGCCGTTACACTCATATATGTATCGATAATCTAGCTCATGCAATCTGCGCTCAGAAACTCTGGCCAAGAGTACCCCACATCTATGGTGTAGATAAACGAGTAGCACACTATCCTCAAGACCATGACAAGATGACGATGTTCACCGATCTGTAGCCATAGGCACTGCGGCTCACCCTACATTTCTTGCTGGTTTTACTGGTGCTATGTCTACATACCACATATTTTACACTTAGTACCATATACATGTGATAAAATATGAAATGCACCATAAAAATATCAACTTAACAATTACCATTCAGTCCCCATGCTTGCTTGAGTGAAAGTGGCAAGTCAGGATCTCCCTGATAGTTCATCCCGCTATAAGGATAATCATCAATCTAGAGGGGCATCTGATCCCAATGTGCAAAAAACACGGGTTGGAACACCCATCTGACTCCCTGTCCTCCTCTCCGTAGTAGCTTCCCCCAGTGGTGGATCATGGGCTGCTATGGGCCCCCATATCGGATCTATACATGAGGAAGGATGGTGGGTATATTCTCAAAGAATAATGCGCATAATATTGTACCAAAAACATAGTCATGGCTCACATGCATAGACTTAACTATCGCTTCACCGAAAATAGCATAATCTCGGCCCACCCATAGTAGGTCCTAGCCAAAACACTTTCAACCAGCATCATCTACCCACCACTGATGTGGTGGAATGGGTGGTTGCCTAAGACTCATAGCACAACTGCGGAAACAACCTATGTCTCTAGCTGGTCTAAATCGCCAATCGGGATATTCGTGCCCTTCACATGCACATCCCATGGATAATGGTGCTCCACAAACTTTGTAATGTTTTTTCCACAAGGAAACACCAAATATATATCCACCACCACTCTGAGGGGAGGGAGTCCAGTGAAGAAATAAATATCTTGTAATGTGAGCTCAATATTGTGCCCTTGCACGACAAATACCCCATGGTCTGGATCTCAATAGCTCACAATTCTCAATAGCAAGGGCTTACCTACCCTCATCAATGGGTTCTCTACCAACTTGAGAACCCCATAGCGAGCCAATGCCCCTCAAACCCCCTGATCCATCTGAATCTTCAATCGGAGGGTATCCAAGTCTCACTCATACTAGCTGATTTTTAGCTCTACCATGCCTGCACAACACCACATGTCTTGTCAGTTGAGAGAAGGAAACACTGATCTACACTAATCAACCTACAACCCCCACCAAGCGAGCAAACCACCCCTCTTTTCAGCCACAAATCACAGTTTTATGCCTAGAAAGTGTGAGCTCCCAGGTTTTCACCTGTTTCCTGTGATCCAAATTGCAGTTCTAGGCATAAAAAGTGTGATTAGACCATGAAGAGAAGAAAGGGTCTTCCAGGGAGCTACTAGGAGCCAAAAATCACGAAATAAATAACTGAAATTGGAGAGATGAGTAAGGCCACCTACCTGAAAGCCACAGATCCTGATTTTGATGGCTGGCTTATGTGCTATGATCTCTACAAGATTTGTGGACTTTTCCTCCTCTCCAAATTTACCACAACTCACTTAAAATATGAATTCTAATTGGAGGGAAAATGTCCTTTCATAGAAAAATCTACAATTGTTTTGTTTCCCACTTTGACCAAATGGTAGCTTAGCTTGACGAAACATCAACATCATTGGAAATCTCTCATTTAGTACTAGAATGAGTCTTTCTTAGTTTTGGATGATTTGAAACTTCACTACGAAGCAATTTTTCCAAGAAGGGTCACTTCGTCGCCTCTCAAAATCGGATTTCTTCATATCTGATGCTTGTAATTTGGGAACCACCTTCCCTTGGAACTTGTCATCTCACATGTCAATTTTCATCATGTGTAACCATAATTTACTCATTGTTTCATGGTCCCCACCGGGCCTATTCTGTGTGGCAACGTCATCTAGTCACCCTTTTTCAAATCATCTGCGATGAGTCACCCTTGCATCCATGGAGTTTTTTTCATATCCTATTATATCATATCAAAGTATTCCATCCATATTTTGATACCGTTCATCCTGTCTTGCCCATTTTAGCCTCCATTAAAACTGTCTGCATCCCATCCGGAGTTGAGTTAGTTGCTGCCAGGTAAACCATGCACTTTATGCTCTAACAAGGGAAGTCGTCTATTTGTCCCTCAATCCCTGATTTTCCATTTTACCTGGTGTCAGTCCATCAGTCACATCACTATTTTCCCTCATACCTTAGTTGAGGATCCTCACTGCCTCACCTATCGTGGGCCCTATTCTGCCAACATCAGCTCATTTATTCCATCAGAATGACCTAGAGGGTGGTGTATCTTGGTTTCAGCTTACATTCTTGCTCATTACTTTGGCTTGAGTAGAGGGACTCATTATTTCCCTTTGACTTGGTTGTTTCATGTTCGTGATCCATAAACTCAATGGATGAGTGATGCAGGAGATTGTACCAGTGTTTCCTAAGTGTGCCTGAGATGTTTGAGACCTCCTAACGGGGTGGCCCTTCAGGTAGCCCCCCACTTGCTCGGATGCATTCCTATTATGCTACAACCTTAGATGCAGTTCCGCAAATATAATGGGTTCGGTTCCTACCAATCACAGTGTTCATAGCATGCACATCTCCTTCAGATGATCCATTTAGTTTTTCAGATCCCTTCCTTGTTCAACGGGGCTTCTTCGGTTGTTCTACCCTCCCTCGAACCCATTTTTGGAGGGAAGGGCCATTATATCTCATGTAATTAGTTCATATTATATTCAATCTTGGCTCATATTTTTCCAGGTGCATTATATATATGGAACACATTGTATTATTTTCTGACTCAATTATGCCAACATGTCATGTACCATTCAGCACACCATTATTTTTGTACTAATTTATCTCAGCGGGTATATGAGTGCCTCCCCCACCTCATTAAGGTCCGGTACCACAAAATAAAAGGTGACCTGCATTGGTCTTGTCTCCTCTTTCCCTATCCTCCTGCTTCAGTTGTATTGGTCTCTCTCTCTCTCTCTCTCTCTCTCTCTCTCTCTCTCTTCACTTTGTTGTGTAGTGATTGTATCTTTACAACACAGTTTGATCATATGTTTTCTTCCTAACACTTGTACATTGGGCGGGAATCAATTATGACGAAAATATTGATCATCTAGCTTAATTTACTAGATCGATCAAACTACACCATGTAAAGCGAATTTTGCAATAGTAAAATTTCTTTCACTGTGAAAAATTACTTAATAAACCACCTTTCTTAAGTAATTTATAATTAAACTCATGCAGAATAATTAAATAAATCACTATTTATTTGATTTCCTTCTGGATATAAATAATTAAACCATTGTTCAATTATTGTTCCTTGTCATATTTGACCCAATTATGAAAAATCAACAGATAAATTATTAATTATCTTATTTTTCTCTAGGAATAAGTAATTATTATTCATTGTCAAATTTGAAAATTCCCTTGGGAATAATTAAATAAATCATTATTTCTTTATTATTCCTTAACCAATTTGTTGAGATGATAAATAAATCATTTATTTATTTATTATT
>APFE031607678.1:26216-62404 GCA_000404065.3 Pinus taeda
AAATTACTTAATAAACCACCTTTGTTAAGTAATTTATAATTAAACTCATGCAGAATAATTAAATAAATCACTATTTATTTGATTTCCTTCTGGATATAAATAATTAAACCATTGTTCAATTATTGTTCCTTGTCATATTTGACCAAATTATGAAAAATCAACAGATAAATTATTAATTATCTTATTTTTCTCTAGGAATAAGTAATTATTATTCGTTGTCAAATTTGAAAATTCCCTTGGGAATAATTAAATAAATCATTATTTCTTTATTATTCCTTAACCAATTTGTTGAGATGATAAATAAATCATTTATTTATTTATTATTTCTAAATAAAAGTTTAAATAGTTTTCCCTTCTAACCGAATACAATAAAATATTCCAAGTGGTTATTCCAAGAATGGGGTTAATAGTATTTTATTATTGCTCATTATTCAAGCATAACTCAATATTTTGTTATAAATAGAAGGGTTTTCCATTCATTATTCACTTGTGACTAGTTTCATTGTTGCACTCGCTACTGTAACTTTGGTAATTTTCATTGATGCACTCCATTTCTCTACCATTTGAGTTCTCATTAAGCTCAAACATTTTATTTGTTGGGTTTTCACATTATAGAGGAGAGAGACTCTGAAGAACATGAGGATGTTTAAGGATAGCCAAGAACGCATCCCATAGAGGGGGGAAAGTAACATTTATTTGTTACCTTCACAGGTGTTATAATAAAATCTATTCTTTGTATATATATAGTTTCCATTGGATTATTTGAGTTATTACTATTTCTTTTTGTTGTTTAACTATGATTGTGGCATAGACTAGGACTTTCGCAAGTTTTGTTTCTATCATTTGTTGTAGATCTACAATTTTTAGCAAACATTTATATTATTGATACTGTTTATGATCCACAGTCTTAAGTGGGTTCTTTTCGTACATCTTTGAGAAGAAAATACTACAAGAGAAAGAATTCTGGAAAATGCATGGAGCAAGGACCCTGGAAACCCTTAGTCTTTGGAAAAAAAATGTGGCCTCCAAGTGATCAATCTCCAAGCTTGGCTATGGGTTCAACCTCAATCCTAGGATGAGCTTGATTAAACAATTTGTATTCTTCCTTGGGATAAAGTTTAGAAATTCGACCTTCCAACCTTTGCAACTTGACCTCTTTTACCTCCAATGAAATCAATCCACAATTATTTCAAGGAGCCACTTTAGATCTATGAGCAAGTTAAAATGGCATCAAAAGGTAGGATCTCCTCCATAGATTTAAATGATCCAGCCTCTTTCCAATATAGATTACAAAAATATATTCATACCATTGATCTTGAAATGAAACTGATATAATCCGATATGATACTTTTGCTTAGTATTTAGCCTTTGAACCCTTGTTTTTTGACCCACTAGAAGGATATGAACTCTTCTGTTGGATTTCTTTAAACCTGCAACCAAATTATAGTCAATATGGTAGTACTTCTACAACAAATCACAGCTCTGATACCACTGTAATTTCCCAATCATCAAAATTTTAATCAATTCTGGTACATTGTAGGTGTTCTAATAAAATTATTGCAGTAAAAACATGGAACACAATAAAGATTTGAGAATGCAACATCTTATTTATGTAAATAAATATAAACAAAATTTCATGCCCACAAAAGCACTACTAAAGCTCATGCCTTGGCATGTATGGCTTCCCATCAATAGAGAAATTAAAGATGCTGAAGCAAAATCTTAGAACCTCGATGGATCCACTAGAGAAATTACTCCCATGGGGTTTTCGTCCTTGGGATCAACTAGAACTTGCCTTAACAAACTCTCAACAAAAGAAAAATAGATAAATAACTCTCGATGATTACATTGTTAGGTTCCTATCCCCTTTTATATGCTTCATTGAATCTCTAGAGACTTTATTTTATTGTTTTCACTCCAAAAACGAAGGCAAATATCATGGGTCAATGCCATGGGCAACTACCACGGTAAATACCATGGGTAGATTCCGTCCACATTAACCATATCCACCAAAAAAACAATATTACAAATCGATCGCTTCTTATTTAGTCTAAGAAGTTTATGTTTAGGAATTCCCCAAGATCCATAAAACCATAAACTTAATAGAAATTACTCATCAACACTACAAACTATGCTATTTTTATTGAGAATATTGAGCACATGGAAATATGCTTGTGAAAGTGGATGTTAGAGAAATCCCTAATGCATAGGTCTAACAATAACAAGAATTGTGTTACCTTTTGGGTAATTTTCATAAGAATCCTAACTACATCTTAAAAATGTAGCTCGGGGCATTAAATTTAAACGATATTCCTTATTGATTTTGGGATTGGGATGAGAGAGAGATAGGAGATATTGTCTATTCTAAAACTAAACATCTTTTCACTTGTATCTTTTCCATACATAATGTCTCTTTTTCATAAATTAAATGGACAACCTTCCTTCCTTAATTCTTCATGAGAAACCATCCTTCCAAGAGGCATTAGGGCCATTTCTAAACAAGTAAGGCCACCTACAAAGTCATAGATTTGAAATCCAACGACTTTGCTATGAGCTAACCAAGATTTAGTACCTCTTACTTTTCTCTAAATTCTCCAACAAATCAATGTACAAATGAGTAGGCATTGGGGGCAACAAGCCCTTTTATAGGAAAAACTCTAGTTTTTTTTGCCATTAGGAGTAAATGGTAGCTCGGTTTGACAAACCGTCAACACTGTTGAAATTCTCTCACCGATCTCTACAATGGCTCTTCATGTTTCTCGTAATTTGAAACTTCGCCAGAAAGCCATTTTTTCCATGAGGTCTCACTTTGGCGCATTAAATCAATTCTATTAATATGAGTCACATGTACTCTCGTACCACTTTTCCTTTGAACTTTTAGAATTATGAGTCGAGTTGTGCCACAAGTAATCACTATTTACTCATTCTATTATGGCGCGTTGTGAGCCTTTCCCATGTGGAAGCATCATATAGTCACCTTTCTTCAAAGCATTAGAGATGAGTCAGCCCTATATCTATGGAGTCTGTTCAAAGTCCCATTGAGTCCTGTTACAATAAATTATCCATCTATGTGTCACATTCATCCCATTTTTCTTATATTTCACCTCCATCTATCCTCATGTGCCTTTGAAAATCCTCTGTCTGAGTAATTGACCATCCCTTATGGAATTGTGTTAGTCACTACAAGGTCAACCTTGCATGTTATGCTCTGACAAGGTAAATCATAACTCCACGAGTCCCCATATCTTCCAATTAACATCCCTGGTGTTCGTCGTTATTAGCCATAATACTATGATCCTTATGCCTTTTTTGAGGATACATAATTGCCTAAACTCTGATGGGCCTGCTTTTGTTAACATCAACACATTTATTCCAGGAGAGTAGTTTAGAGGATGGCGTACCTTGGTTTCATATTTCATCCTTTCCTGGTGCCTCTAATCAAGAAAATTGAATCATTATTTCCCTTTTACTTGATTTTTTCTCGCATGCTCAATTTCAACTCATTATCACACGATGTCAAAAAATTATAATCAAGCCTCAGAAGAAGTTATTTTTATTTGAATGGATATGTTTATGCAAATTGCATAACTCACAACATGAACCTATATTTAAAATGGTCCATTGAGATATTTAAATACCTCTCCTATTCGTTAAGGCTTCTTTGGTTGTGATCTCCCCACCCGGCCACCCTTCACCACACCAACGTGGGGGAATTATGTCTCATGTCCTAAAATCAACATACTTAATTGTATCAATCATGGCCACTGTATTTGAGGAAATTATGTATATGGGGATCATCACATTGTATCATTTTTTGCCCCATTGATGCCAGCATATCATGTATAATCTACTATGTACCTCAGACATAGACTGTTAGGCACACCGTTATCATTTGTACTTGGTTATCTTGTAGGCATGGGTATATATCCCCCACCTTATTGAGATCTTGTACTCATCAATAAAGGAAACTTTTATCTCACAGGTAGGTTTCACCCCCTCCAACTTCAATCCTTCCTATTACATGAGTGATCTCTCTCTCTCCCTATGAATTCCCTTTGGTGTTTTGCGAAAGTGGAGCTACAACATATTTCCATCATACGATGTGCTCCTCAAACTCTTATGTTGGGCAACAATCTGTTATCACCCAAAAATGATCACCGAGTCATGTATTACTAGGTTGATCAAAATGCACCATCTAGGATAGGTTTTTAAATATTAAAACCTTGTTTTACATTAGGCAATAATTTAGTGAACCAATTTCCTAAAGTATGTCATTGCATTCTAGACTACTACATGGAGGGGAATTTCAAGACAATTTTTTAAGACAAAATAAATATTTTGTCTTAAAATTTTCAATATGATGCACTAGTAAAGAAGGTAAAGGATTAGGGGTTCGTCTTTACGCTATTTATGGTTTCTTCAGGAAGTAGAGTGATGGAGGTTGACAACAAATAATGGGATTTAGGGAAATGGAGGCTGAAAACAGAGGTGTGTGTCATGAGATGAGTGATGGAGGCACTTTCAAAGAACATTAATGGGTGGTAGCATAGTTGGAGTACTTTTCGTGGTCTCCATCGACTATGTTTTAATGTGTTTTTTTACCGTTTTATTTATTTTGAACACTACTTATATACAGTGGTTGTTGTTATTAGCAAGGATTGTTGAAAAATGTGTCAAGAAATTCTCAATTTTATTTTACCTTGATTAAATTGAGAAAATTTAAATTTCCACATCAAGAGACAACTTGGATGCAATTAGATTGTATGACATGGTTTTTGTCACCCATTTTACTCAATCAATTCGAATTGGAGGAGTTAGAGTTTAGTTAAGCATGTGTGATTTCTAATTTGTAGCAGTCAAAGTCAATTATCTCAAGTTGTTTTAAGTTAAACTAGGTCTAACTGTTGGAGGAACTAGTGGAAGGCTAGTTGTGCAGTGAGACTTCAGTGAAATGCAATGATCATCTAGTTAAGTGATCAATCATCCCAAAATTACTAGTGCATGCAAACAATTCGAGTTCCCCGCTACGGTGGACATTCCAAGGCAGTGTAATATTAGTTGTAGACTAGTCTTGAGTGTATAGGTGTTGCATGTAGTCACACGATCAACCTTAGGAATTGTGCAATCCATTTTGGAAAAGACCTAAATAATAGGGGCCTAATTTGTAAAGGAATTGCACAAGGATATAGGGCTCAAGCAGAGGTAGAAATTGACAAAGTTTGGGTTTGAGCTTCTTAGTGAGTAGAGGGATAGGTTATTCACTTACAAGTTGTGAACAGTTGAGTAAATCAATTGTAATACATCTATATTAATAAGATTGATGCAAGAAGGCATTGGAGTTATTAGAAGATTTCTTTCCCCACGAAAAATATTGTGTGCATGTATTTTATTTCTTACTGCAAGTTTGAATTTTTTGTTCTAAATTGTGAATTAACTTTCATAGAGTAGTAGAGTAGGTCTGTTTCTTATGATTTTGAAAAAACTTCATGATGAGTTGTAAATATACACTATAACTTCTACATCGTATCATAGCAGGATTCACATTAGAGCATGAATTTAAAATTTGTTTCTCAAGAGGTTTAAATTTGCAATTCAGTGTAGTAACATCTCTTAGCAACTAAAAATATGACCTTTACTGGGCTAAGGCTAGAGTATTCCTTGGAAGGAAACTCTAATTTCATTGACTGCAAGGATTGCATGGAGGAGGTATTCGATGACAGTGGATTGCTAGAATACATCAAGAGACATGTTACAATACTAGCAAAATCCAATTCCCAAAACGTTGCTTAGTCGAAGAAAGTTGTAGCCAAGGTGTGGATAATAATATTGGAGGGAGTATGAGATCACATTATCAACAATCTCCATGGGAAAGAAAATCCTTATGGAATTTGGTAGGCACTCACAAATCCGTTCTAGAATAGTAGTGACCACAAAATTTTTGTGCTCAAGGATAAACTTTGAAATATCAATATGTAGAAGAATGACTTTACCCTATAATATCTAAGGAGGTTCATACAAGTTCATGATGAGCTTGTAGGAGTTGGTGTTACTCTTTCAAAGGATGACTTGGTAAGAATATCCCTTCTGGGCCTTCCCAAGAGTTGGCATACCTATCAAGATTAAGTGAACAGGATGGAGAAACTACTAAATTGGGAACACTTATGGTACAATTTCATACAAGAGGAAATAAGGTAGAATACTAGAGATGGGACCTCATCTAAGGGCAAGGATGAAGAAAAATTTGCATTGGTTGGAAAGGGAAAGAAGGGAAAAGGTTAAGAAATCTCAAAGCAAACCAAAATCCAACCAAGGGAGAAAGAAGAAATATTTGTCAAAACTTAAATCCTTCCACTATCACGAATACAAGGACTATGCCACGGAGTGCCCACAGAAAGAGGCAAGTGAGAAGACCTTAGGAGGAGTAGTGGGTGAAGCCTTGGATTCATAGTTCGACCTTGACTTTACTATTATTGCATGCATGTCCAACATAGTGATGGGGAGCATGTGGTACTAGGATTCAGGTGCATTGTTCCACATGACAGGGTGTAGAGACTTTTCAGTGACTTGGAGAAGAAATATCTCCACATGTACATCAAGCTAGGGGACGACGAAAGGTACAAAATGACCAGTATTGGTACAATCAACTTTTAGAGGGAGTCAGGCTCCCCTCTCAAGCTCAAGGATGTCATGTTTGTAGTAGGCCTAAATAAAAATCTCATCTCTGTTGCAGTTTTCGAAGACCATGGTGATGACGTGATCTTCAACAAAGGAAAAGCATTCCTCAGACACATAACCATGAGATAGGTGAAGACGATTGATGTTTGTGTGAAGAATCTATATAAGTTAGATGTGAAAGATTGTGTTGCATTAAAAACTAAGGAAGAGAAAGTGCAGGGCCATGATGTAGGTGAACTTTAGCACATAAGCCTTGGCCATTTTCACCATGACACCTTGAATATTATACCTTGGGGAAGTACATAAAATCTGAATTTCATGATCTGGGCAACAAAGCGCATGCAGTCCAAGAAAGGATCCACTTTGATGTCTGTGGACCTTTCTTTATAGCCTACACTTCCCAACACAAATATTTTTTCCATTTTATTGATGACTTCTCACATAAGTGTTGGATCTCTTCATGCTGAAGAAAGATGTGACATTCTCCAAGTTCATAGAATTCAAGGCACTGTTTGAGAAAGAAACCAACAAGAAGTTGAAGGCTCTCTAGAGCAATAATGGAGGTGAATATGTGTTGAACGAATTTAAAAATTTATGTGTGAAAGAAGGCGTTCGGAGAGGGTTGACAACACCCGACAACCCACATCAGACTAGGGTGGTTGCGAGAAATATCGATAGCATTTTGGGAGCAACAAGGTGGATGTTTCATGACCAAGGCCTACCTCTGCATTTGTTGGTTGAGGCATGCAATACAATAGTTTGTTTGCAGGACTAAAGTTCTCATCATATTCTTGGCATGATATTACACCAGAGGAGGTTTTCCTGGGAAGAAAGCTGGATGTGTTGCACTTCAAGATTTTTGGAGCCTCTATTTACTGCCATGTCTCCAAAGAATCAAGGAAGAAGCTTTAGTCAATAGCAAAATTCGGGGTATTTTTGGGTTACACAAAAACTCCCCACAACTAACATGTGTACTTGCCATCACTCATAATGATTGTTATGTCAAGGGATGTAAATTTTTGATGAGGAGAAATCTATGTGGTGCTCTCTTGAGAGGGGTATTTAGATGCCACCAAAAGATGAGATTTTAGCTCAAAAAGAGGAACCTCAAGAAGTTGTAGAGCAATCACAAATTGTGGAGCAGAGAGTGGAGACATTCACTAAAGCAAAACCTCCAAATAAGGCAGACAAAAAACTAAGGAAGTTGGTAGACGTTTGCAGGATATCCTTCAAATTTGCGTAAGCAAAGGAGGTCACCTGAGAGGTACACTGGCGACATGGCTCTCATGGCTGAGCTTATAGAGATTGAATATCCTATTTTGAGGAAGAAATAGAGAAACCTCTATGGGTTGATGCAATGGTGGAGGAATATGAATCCATAGCAAAGAACCGTGTTCAGGAAAAGATCCCAAGAACAACATATAAATCAATAGTGGGTTTGAGATGGATCTTTAAGGTGAAACAGGCAACAAACAGAAGAATAGGGAAGTATCAGGCTATATTTGTGGCCAAGGGGTACTCTCATGTTGAGGGAATTGACTATGAGGAGAAATTTTCTCTTGTAGTAAGGTACTCATCCATTAGATCAATTCTTCGTCTCACTACACAGATGGGGTGGAATATCTACTAGATGGGTGTAAAAACAACAATTTTGAAAGGGGTTATTAAGGAGGAGGTGTACATAGAGTAACAAAAAGTTTTTGAGACATTTTACCAAGAGTCTCATGTGTGAAAACTTAAGTGAGCAATGTATGATCTCAACCAAGCACCTCGTGCTTGGTACACCAAGATCAATAGTTATCTCACTAGTTTTGGCTTCACCATAAGTGAACCAATTGTAAACCTCATCACGTATGGATAGAAGGTAAATTTATTATTATTGTCTTATATTTTGATAATTTTATTTTAAGCAGTGATGAGATGTTGATCATATCTTGCAAGGAGGACCTTGCAAGGGAATTTTAAATAAAGGACATGGGTCTCATGCACTACTTTCTCGGGTTGGAAGTATGACAAGGTGATGGGTAATTATTTGTCTCTCAAGGCAAGTATGAAAATCAGATACTGTAGAGATTATACATGGAGAGCTGTAAACCCATGGAAACACCTCTGATCACCAACTAGAGGAAGGACGATGCCACTTCAGGTGAAGTGGATGCTACAATTTATCGACAGATAGTGGGTACACTCATGTATCTTGTGAACATATTACCAGATATGTGATGTGCAGTCAATGAGCTCAAACACGCTATGGTTAGGCCAACCAAGCTATTTTGGAAGGCAACTAAGCATGTTTTGCAGTACCTCACAGGCACTACCTAGTTTGGGCAATGGTATAGACGAGTAGAGGGAGTGAAGTTGTGTGGCTTCACAGACCCAAGTTGGGCACGAAGTCCATTAGAATGAAAGAGTACATCAAGTGTAATTTTTAGTGTTGGGTTTGTAGTTATTTCTTAGTATGATAGGAAGCAAAGATCTGTGGTGCTCAGCTAGACAGAAGCGTAATACATGGATGCAAATCAAGAAACATGTGAGGCGATATGGATGAGAAAGATACTTGTTTGAATATTTGGTCAGATGATGGATCCAATTGTGATAATCATAGTTGCATCAATCTCTATGAGAATCTTATATTTCATGATCAATCCAAGCATATAGATATCCAATATCATCATTTACAACACTGTGTCTAGAGGCAGATGATGTTGCTACACTCCATTCTGATAGGGGAGTAAGATGTTGACATTTTAACAAAATATTTGTCAAGAGGGAAGTTCAAATTCCTTAGGTGCAGGATAGGGGTGGTTGATAATACCTTTCTTGCAGAGAGGAAGTCTTAAAAAATGTAGCAAGAAATTCTCAATTTGATTTTTCCTTGATTAAATTGAGAAAAATTGAATTTCCACATCAGCAGATAGCTTGGATGGTGTTAACTTGTGTGACATGGCTTGCGTCACCTGGTTTACACAATAAATTCAAGTTGGAGGAGTTATAGTTTAGTTAAGCATATATGATTGCTCATTTGTAGCAATCAAAGTCAGTTATCTCAAGTTATTTTCAGTTAAACTAGTTCCAACTTCTTGAGGAAGTTGTGGAAGGCCAATTGTGAAGTGGGACTTCAGTCAAACTCAGTGATCATCCAGTTAAATAATCAATCAACCAAAAATAGCTAATGCATGGAGAATTCAAGTTCCCCAGTTGTGGTGCAGATTCCAAGGCAGTGTAACATCAACTGTAGACTAGCCTTGAGTGTACAAGTATTGCATACAGTCAGATGAACAACCTTGGGAAGTTCACAACCCATTTTGTAAAAATTCCTAAATAATAGGGGCCTAATTTCTCAAGGAATTGTGCAAGGAAATATGGGCTCAAGAAAAGGTATAAATTTACTAAGTCTGGTTTAGAGATTCTAAGTGAGCAGAGAGATAGGTTATTCACTTGTAGGTTGTGCCCAATTGAGAAAATAAATTGCAATACATTTCTATTGATCATATTAGTGCAAACAGACATTCAGGTCTTTAGCATATTGTTTTCCTTAGGAAAAATTTTGTGTGCATGTGTGTTATTTATTATTGCATTTATGAAATTTTGGTTCTTAATTGTGAATTAACTTCCAGAGAGTAGTAGACTAGGCTTGTGTCTTATGATTTTGATTAAAAATTCATGAGTAGTTGCAACTCTACACCCTAATTTCTACAAGGATGGTTGAGGCAAATTACAGAATATTCGTTAGTAGACAATGTCCCTACTTCAAAATATCTATACAACTTTAGTGAGAAGAATACGTTGAGGATAAAAGATTGGATTTTCGAAGAATTAGTCACAAAATTCACAAGGGAGGTAGTTTTGGTTGCAGGTGTGGAGGTATATGGATTAAATGTAATTTTGGCTGCATGTGTGTAGGTAGACAAGTCACAGTTACTCGTTTGATTTTTGTCGATGATGTGTTACTATTTGGTATATTGACCTATTTTGATCGGTCTTTAGACTCCTTACGAATAATATTAAATCTCATATGATTTATTCTTACCCAGATGATGCATTGGTACTGGAGATTTATCATACTTTTGGTGTTATGTCCACTGCATTAGATGCAGATTTCAAATATCTTAGATATATGCTCCAACCTAATTGTTATGGAATTAAGGATTGGAGATGAATTCTCGAGAAAATCCACTATATACTTTTACCATGGGCACACAAGAGGCTCTCCCTAGGAGGCAAGTTGACTCTAGTTCGAGCAGTCCTTCAGAGCATCTTTGTATATTGGATTCATATTTTCATTCTGCCTAAGAATATCAGTAAATGTATCTTTCCAGCTTCATATTTCCATGGGACAATTTGTTTCGTAAAGGATAGAGTGGGGTTGGTTGTTTTTTACTCTGTATGGAGGCGATGGATGACCAGAATCATATATTTCTTTCATTCTCCAGATTAAAATCAATTTAGAATGGTGTACTTAATATGTTCCATTTACGGGCATATTAGAACTACTCTTTTGTGGTTTACTGTATTTGGCACTAGATTATTGAATATAAAACATTTGGACCACTTCCAATATACATTGGGGGTTGAACACAAAGAACACATTACTGTCCCAATCTCCTTTGTTGTGATACATCCACCTTCGCCGTTGTTAAAAAAGCTAAAGGCCTCCCTGAACTTAGACATAACCTTCATCCCATATTCCTTTAGTAGAGAAAACCCTTCTCTCATTTTTTGACCATGCCAATCTACCCTCCATCCCATATTCTCTCATGAGCCCTGTGTAAACCACCATTTCATTCAAGGATGGGGATTTTGATGCCTACTCTAACCATGTTTGTTAGATACTTTCCCCCTTTTCTTGCTTATGGCTTCTTGAGTTGCCCTCCTCTAAATATTCCCAGCTCTCCTTAATTGGTTGAAAGGTATCCTTGGGCTACTAACCCCATTTTACCAGAGATCGTTGACATGTCCCTTGAAATTTTGATTCGGCGCCATGAACTATTTTATGCCAGTGAGTCAAAAGCTTTAGATTTCTTGTCCACATATTCATTCATGACCAAACACTATACCACTAGTTCTAAAAATCTTGTGATTACTATCACCACAATAAATGTATATTGTATTTTAAAGGAGAAGCAATTGTATATTGCCCTTTGGGACACTCCAAAAATATTTTGATGCACCCTATTTGTCTAACACACTAGTATATTGTATGACATTAATTCCATTCCATGTTCATCCCTGTGGATGCACTTTATGATGTTCTAGGACAACCTAATGTCCTTGTCAACTCCCTCTCATCTTCCTTGTCATGTTTTCTAGAAATTGTGTATCCAACAAGAAATTTGGGAGATGAATGACATCAAGGTAGAAAATAAAGGGGTTTCCAAGTCATTTATTTAGGGTTCCCACTAGCATGGTCCCACCATATGATTCACCCAATCCCTAAATTGGGGTTTAGTGATATTTCAATTAATTATTAGATGATCATGGTGGGCCATAATTCCAAGTTAAATGTTATGAGTCTTCATATGATATTATTGGAGATACTTTAGGAGATGCCTCTTAGGCTAAAGGGTCTAGGAAGGATTTTGACTTCAATATCAAACCATCAACCATATAGTCAACATATCGAACCAAAAATCAAGAAGACAATTGAGGTGAAGCATGCGAATCCTCTCTCACCCACATTGTTCAAGATATATATCAATCTATGAATTCCTCTACATTCCACCAACTATGCATCTACAAAAATTTTGTTTGTCCCATTGTCCACCAAGATGGATACACATTGTCCCCACAATGTACCTCTGATTGCCAAAATTGGAAAATTGGGATTTTCCATGTCAAAATTTTAATTCAAGACTTACCATGCATTGGAAGGCCATTAACACAATATTACAACATAAAAATTGAATAATTGACACAATACCAAATACAATAGATACATTGAGTTTTCTCTCACAAGGTATCTAGATGCTAATTGAGCAAGTTCACACAAAGAGAGAAAGGAAATGTCATGATACATTGTTCAATTTGTAATCAAGAGCATTATCTTGGATAAGGGAGAAGTAACATTTAGTTTCTTTCTCATATACAAAGGCAAAATTATGAATCAATTTCGAATGCCTTTTGTGAAGCAATGTTGTTGTAAACGGTGTTAGAAAGCTTGCATTGTAGGCAAGGACCTCACACCATACTAGATTGTGTTAACCAAAGCATGTTTACCATGTCCAATGATCCCAAATTTCATGAGCATGTTCAATGAGTGACCATAAATGAGGGGTGTGAGAGTGGCTAATAATCATAGCTTATAGTGGATGATTGTCATCGTACATAACATCTGTGGTCCAAGTCATTTGTTTGGTGCCCAATAATGGTGAATCGTTGTATTAAATCATGGTGGCATACCTTTCCTTTTTTAAAGAAAAAATATATTGAAAATTATGTCTCATGCAAATGTTCAATATTGTTGTGTTGTGAGTGGTTTTCATATTATATGTATCATATATCTATAATCACTTATTTCAAGCCTACCTTAAGAAATAAACGAAGAGCTGTAGGGCCTTTCCATAATAAGGACTCCCACCAACTCCTCTCCTCGTAGAAATATTTCAAAAGTTAGCCCATAAATCAAACCCACGCCCTTGTTTCTCTAGTTTGGAAACCCTTGGATGGATATGACAGTGAACTCCTCCCAACCAATTCTTTAACCATCTATTGAATGCCTTTGATTAGTATGTGCAAATGATTTTGATTGATTCCTAGAGAGTTGTTGTTACTGTCAGTCTTTGAAGCCTTCCACCAGTGAACAAAAATGCTCTTACAAAGTGGTTGTAGGGTGTCAAGCTCAAAATTTTTCATTTCAGTGAGTTTTCAAGTAAAATTTGGTCACTAGCTATTAGGTCTAGGGTTTGTTTTCACTCCTTTCAAAGTTGTCCAAATGTTGGTCCATGTCACCATTCAGCTGAGTGTACCATCACTCAAAGGGTTGTCATCATCATTTCGGGTTCCAATGGGTCATTTTACACCTTGTTCGTGCTTCACTTGTGCCTAGGTAAGGTTCATTTCCCTTTCCTAGGGTTTTGAAGGTAATTCCTCTTGTATGGTCAATCATCATCAAAACTTGTATCCTGATGTTCATACACCTTCCCCTATCCTTAATGTACCTTATTAAACAATTCCCATCACTGATATCCCTCAAATTCCTCATTTTCGTACAAACCCTAGTTTCTTGCTACAATTTGACATTTTTATAGGCTAGGCCAATGTTTTTCCCTTTTGGACCCCTTACCCTCACTCAGTATTTGAAATTACACTTCCCCCTACTTCCTAACATCGCTCACTACTTCCCAAAATTTTCTTAAGAATTTAAAAGCCCCTTATCCCTTTCATTTCAGTTCATTTTGACAAATCCCCTGTTCCACACATCGGGGTAGATTTTACTCAAATGATGTTTCCGAGCAAGAAAACATGCATTTGGAAAAACTGAGAGAGGTTTTTGTCCAAAACAGGACAAGGAAAAAATCCTTTATGTTTTACACAGGTGTCATTTCTTTTAGAAAAATGTCAAAAATAAAGTTTCCTTAGGAGGGTTGTGGCACCTTTGAAGTGACATTGGGAAAATCAAGAATTATCTTAGCTTGGTTGGCTAAATGACTTGCTTGATGAGTCAAATGATAACTAGACACAACTATATTTGTAATGAGCTATCATGTGCTCAATTTAGAGTTGAGGAAGACCTTCCAAAGTTGACAGCAATAGCACTCTACCTTTAGGCAGCCTCATTTTTCACATTTTGACCAGTCTTGGGAGATTTTCCCTTTGGTAGGGAAAATGAACTCGAAATTGAAAAATTCAAGTCGTGATGGAAATTAGACTCAATACTCTTTCCAACAAGCTATCCTTGACCAATTTTGACGCTAGGAACACCTCCAAAACTGGTCTATAAAAAGGCATTATGCCCCTATTCCTTAGCGCGATGCACGTGTCAACTAAGCTCAAAAACACATTTCATTACCTTTCCAAGCCTCCAAATTTGCAAAACACCTCTCTCCATGTAATTAAATCCTCCCATTTTCCCTATCAAGAGATTCTTTCGTCTGTGATGGTGATGTGAGTGCTTAAAAAATAAAACCCTAGTTGCCTCAAAGTTGTGTTGTCAAAATTGCCTAGGGTTTTTGTTTTTCTTGTTGTTTTCACTCCCTTGTATGATTTTCCCACATCCCATGCCCCTACACTAAAATTTCCATAATTCCCTTCCCCTTTCCTTTTCCCACTGACACTCACCTTACCCCCTGTCGCCAAACACTAAACCCTATACATATTTCCTACAATTTCTCAAACCTAATTCCCTTTTCCTAGATCGTATCTTTCCCTAAAAACCCTACAGCCATCATGAAAACCCCTTTTCACTCTTTTATTACCCTAATACACTCCATTTATCCCATTTTCCCATATCCCACACCCCTAAAGTAACTAATTCCCTCATAAAACCCAAAATCCCTCACTAAACCCTAATCTCCCAAAACTATTCCCTTCTTTCCCTAATTTCATTTCCGAAGAGTAAAATCTCTTCATGCTCATCACTATTGTCCTATTTCTCCGTCTTTCATCATCATTTTTTCTACCATACCTTCATCTCATCATTTTCCTAAGACAAGCATTATGGAAAGAGATAGTGAATATGACTGTGAGGAAGAGACACTTAGTGATAGTTCTATGGAGAAACATAAGCAGAAAAGCGAAGGAAAAGGGAAGATGAACGAGGATGATATAGGTGACAAACAAGAAAGAGAACAAATAGTTGGAGGATAAGCAAAGCCTAATGGAGCTAGAAATGTTGAAGCTGAAGAAGAAAAATGACAAAGAGGACCATGTCACTTTGACTTCCATTGAGCAAGACATAGAGAATGACAAGGAGTCTTGGTTCAAGAAGATGAATATGCACTTGGAGAAGTTTCTTGAGAAAGCCAATAAGGAGAAAAGGATGTTGAAGCACATGGCTTTCATTATTTGGCAAGAAATAAGATTTGCAAAGCGAGAATAAGGAGCTTAAAAGCCAAGTTGAGGATAACTTTGAGGAGAAGGAAAGAGCAAGATAAGCTCAAGGTCTTGGCTAAATATTTCTTGGCCCAACATAGTACTTAATGTAGGTCACGCATTCCACAGTTTTGGAGAATTTTGAAATTTTGAAGGAAAAAACAGGTTTTTCTGCGTGGTGCGTGGCGCCACCCGATGCTCGCTTTTGCTAGGGACCTCCTTTGGAGGAAAAATTTAGAGTTTTGGATTCCTCATGAAAAATCATGCATACCCAGAAATGGATAGAAAATTTTGTCAAGTTTTTGGCTTCGAAAACGGTCAAAAGCACCTCAAAAATGCCCTCTCTGCCCTTTTTTGTCCACATGAGATGCAATGTTGGAAGAACTAACTTTTGAAGGGGCAAATGAACACCAAATTTAGAAATTGCACATGATCTAGAAAGTAGATAGATAGACCTTTGCGACAACCCCATTTGGAGAAAATATGGTCTGCGAGAAGGCCTCCAAAATCAGCTTCAAAAAGGCGCTACACACTGGGAAAGTGGTGCAGCGCACAATATGGAAAATTGTTATTTTTGCCCAAAAACTTTGTTTTTCGCCTAGTGTTTTTCTCAATATGACATTTTTCTCTCTCATGGTCAAAATAATTATGTAAATTGATGTAACTTGATGGAAGTTGATGTAAAAATGATACAAAATCACTCATGGAGGTAGATACATCATGAATAGGTGGTTTTCAATTAAATGAATCAGTTTCCTAGATTTTAGAGGCAAGTTGTTCCACTGCCTACTTTTTAGTTCTTAGTTTAGATCTTGTTGAAACAACTCCTAAACTCACGAATTCAACCCCTGGAGGCTAGCATGAGTTGTTTATTTCCTATATATAGTACTTTTTCAGTCATTTGTAAAGGTTGGACTATTGTGAATGCTTTGAGCATTTATTGTACATTCATCTCTGCAGTTTAGCAAAGGAATAGACCAGGGTTTGCTGTGTTTTGTGGGATTTTTGTGGCAAGGTGATTTAGTATTGCTTTTCCTTTTGTGATTGAAGTTATCATGCATTTATGTGTGCCATTATCTCTCTCTTTTGAGCTTAACAAAATGAATCAAGTATAAAGGTGGAAATCATTGATGTTGCAATGCTCTACCTTAGGGTTTTTTTAGTTTTACATGTTTTCTACTATTTGCAAAGGACTCATGACACATTCATGCCCTCTCCAACTCCTCACTAGTCTGAAGAATCTCCATTACACCTATTATAATATACTAAAGCATTTTCTTACCTCTCCCCACAGAAACCTCTGCAAGACTGAGTTCATTTCCTGGACCCAAAAATGCCTTTGACATTAGATCTAGCAAACCAGCATAAAATTCAATCAAACCCCTTTGAGCATATAACTAACCTAAAATTAGTATTTATATCAGCCATCTCAAGCCTCATTTGCTATATTTTCTTGAGATTGGCAAGGAGAGATCCCTCTCTTGACCTGGTAGGTCTAGCTACAAGGTTAAGTGTGGTTTGATGTTACCCTAGACCTGCATTTCTCAGCCTGTGGTAGATTTAGGCCATAACATATTGGTGACCATACTGGGGAAGAACAAATTTGTTTGCTTGTTATTTTTGTTTGCTTTATGAACTACAGATGGAGCTTGAAGTTAGCCAGGTACCCTTTGAACTGCTCTTTCTTTGCAAGTGCATAAGTAGATGAATGTTGCTTCAGTCAATCTCTGGTTTAGTTTATGAACTAAACAGCTAACTTGCACATTTTACCTTCCCTAGTAAAATGTATCAAGTTTAAATCTGATTATTGATGGTGAACAATGATCAGACATAGCAAGGCTAAAATCATTCACCCGGCGACTCCAAATCATTTTCAAGATCAGATCCAAAGACTCCACTAGGGGATGAACCTAACTAGCAAAAAACTGAAAGGACAATATGGAAAGCTTAGGTATTCAAGTTGGAATTTCATCCAAGACATTATGTTCTTTGTTATAAATTATTTTTTTTCTTTTCCCGAGAATGTCAAGAAGGCTTTGCAAAGTATATTGTATTTGAGAAAATATCCAAGACCTACAGTTGATTCTTTCCCTTTGAAGATTGTAAATACCAAAGATTTCCATGCCTTTGAGCTTGATCAAGACCCTGTTTATGAAGCTTGTGATGACTGTCTTCAAACTGATGAGCATCAAGAGACCAAGACTAATTCTACACCTTCTGTACATACCCCTATACCTTGTATAATTCCAAATCGATACAAGCCTCTAATTTTACCTCCTATATCCCATGCTTTCCCTAAAAATCATAACCTATATCTACCAAGATTTGATGGTGAACGTGTCAACATCACTGTTGAGAGACATGTATTGAATTTGGAGTCTTTTCTTGGTCATTTTGAAGCTGATGAAGAAGATGTTAGTATTAGGCTTTTTTCTCCTTCTTTGCAAGGAAAAGTCAAGAGTTGGTTCAAAACCATGCCTGATGCGAGAATCTCAGATTTCTAGCAGTTCATTAAAGTGTTTCTCAACAAGTGGGTGGTTAGACAGAACCATTTCTTGATTATAGAAGAGTATAACCAGTTGAAAAGACTGCGAGGGGAGACAATACAACAGTCTTCAGCCAGATTTAACCAATTTTATTTTTCAATGTCAGTTAATATAAGACCTCCTCCTAGATCCACTCTCTTGCACTACCCGGGTGCCTTTGATCCGAAAATGGAGTTTCAGCTAAGGGAAAGGAACCTTGCAACACTTGAGGAGATGCAGAATACTGCAGTAGATGTAGAGGCTAATTTGTTGATCAGAAGGGAAAAGTTCAAGGAATAAGAGGTGAAGAACATATTTCCAGAGGAATCAACTTCGTTAGAGGTAAAGCTTGACATTTTGGTAAGTGTAGTGGAAGAGATGATGCAAAAGATCACTGCAGGGAATGATTATGATGTTCAAGCCCATGGCTCGCTGATTGAAGAAGAACAAGTTGTTGATCCAAAACATTTTGTTTCGTATCCCAGTTGTCATAGATCTAGTAATGATTGTTTTATAGATCATCTTGAAGAAGAGAGAGTTGTTGATATGACATGCATAATTGATGATGTGTTTTATACTGATGATTTTCCTAAGTTTGATCAGTATGATGATGATGATTATGTTCTCCAAACAGAAGCTAATCTTGTAGACAAATCAGCAGCTAGTTTGTGGGAGGAGGAATCTCACTTTCAGTAGCTCGAATATAGTGATCAACTGATTTATATCAGCTATGGAGGTGAGGAGGAAAGTGTAGCAAATTTTGAGGTAAGTGAAGGATATTTTCCTTTTTGTTTTTCTTCATTTTAGTTCATTAGAACCAACTTGCATGCAATCAAAAATCAACCATCGATAAGTTTCAATCTTGACCATCTTGAGGGTAATGAAAACCTTTTTCAAGACTTCTCTTATCCAGATTTGTAGCCTCCAAATGCCATTGATTATCAAGTTGAAAATGAAGATTTGGAAGCTGAACCATATGATCAAATGATGCAAGATGATTCCGTACCATTCTATTTTGAATCGTTTAAGTTTTTGAAGGGAAATTTTCATAGTACATCTTCAATAAAGGATGAGCAACCTGTAGAATACCATGTAATCTCATCAGAACCAATAGAAAATGGGTTGCAACAGTCTTTTCAAGTTTTTCATGATCCAATAGATGATGTGTTGGATAATGTCTGCAGTCAAAGTCCTTCTCCATTAGCTACCTATGAGATTGAAACATGTACTGATACAAACTTGATCTGGTAGTCTGTTTATTTGTCATTTTTAGTAGGAGTCTTGTCACGAAGCTCAGATGAAAGTTTGCATTCATGGTACAAGAAGAAGAAAAGTAATCCATTGGATGAGCTAAGTCCTAGTGTGCATGAAGTTCAAGGTCCTTATGCGGTGTTTTTGGAGTCAGATAAAAAATCCATATTAATCAATGGATCCGTTTACAAGTTTTCATGGGAGTTGCCTTTCAGTAGTTCTCTTTTGTTATTCAAAAGCAAGCACTTGTGGAGAATTCAAACAACAGTTAGAATATATACGTGGTTTCATTGGTTCTTTCATTTCACTTGACCAGTTGATGAATGGATCAACTAGAGTAGGTTTTATTGAGTAAGCTCCATTTTGAGCATATTTTCCAGTTTGTCAACTGTGTTTTAGTATTGAGTCAGTTTCAAGTTAGTTTGTGTCGTCAAGTCATCAGTCTTCAGTCATGCATTTCAGTTTGAGTTTTTGATTCCATGCCCAATGGATAAGGCACTGGTCTGCTCTCCCAAAGATCTATGGTTCTTGGCACCTCTAAGGAGCTACCATCCCCACTAGAGCCAATGCTAGTGTCAGTATTTTAAGCCTTCCACCAGTGATTAAACATGCTCTTACAAAGTGGTCTTAGGGTGTCAAGGTCAAATTTTCTCATTTCAATGAGTTTTCAAGTAAAATTTGGTCACTAGGTATTAGGTCTAGGGTTTGTTTTCGCTCCTTTCAAAGTTGTCCAAATAATGGTCCATGTCACCATTTAGCTCAGTGTACCATCATTCAAAGGGTTGTCATCGTCATTTTGGGTTCCAATGGGTCATTTTACACCTTGTTCTTCCTTCAGTTATGCCTAGGTAAGGTTCATTTCCCTCTCTTGGGGTTTGGAAGGTAACTTCTCTTGGATGGTCAATAATCATCAAAACTTGTATCCTGATGTTCATACACCTTCCCCTATCCTTAATGTACATTATTAATGTTTGCATTATGATGCATATGTTGTACTTGATGGAAACCCACTCGTAGAAGAACAACTCTCTATAACTAGATAAATCTACAAAAGAGATATCAGATGTGACATGGGATCAGTTCAGATGTAATGAACATTGAAAATTCATTAAGATGATAGTTCTCAGTGTGGCAAGTTAGCTTTGCCATCAAGTCCAAAGGGGGAGATTGTTGGCATTATGATGCAGGTGTTTTACTTGATGGCAACTCACATAGACGATAGATCATAGTGCAGTAGGTTAGTAGCAAGAATTGTTGATCATACTACAAATATGAAGAAAAAAGTATATACACAGGTCTTCTATATACAAAGGAACGTATACATGCAGGATGGCTGATTAGAAGTCGCGTATGCATATGCATGCATATTCATGCATGAAAAAACGTGTACATGTGAAAAGCTTATGTTTGGTCCACGGTATTTAGTTCGAGATATTTGAACCTATGTTTTTGGTCCTTAGTATTGCATCTAAATGTTGAACCCTGCTATTGGGTCCCTAGTATTGACTATTTATGGTTTTGGACAATGGTTTGAGTAAGGCTTAAGACTATAAAAGGAAAAGAAGATCATTAGGCAAGTGGATTGAAAAAGAAATTGAATATCTTATGAAGTGTAAGATCTAGTATGCTAGTTATGGGTATGTGATGCTTAGCTTGATCTGAATCAAGGATACACCTATGGTGTTGATGATGAATGATGGATTAGGATCATGAGGCTTGGAATGTATTATCATCATGAGGTTTGATCATGGATAGACTAGATCTGAATTATTGACGCATGTTTAATGGATGAATGTTATGATGACTGATGTCTGGAAAAGTTGCAAAGTTATGAGTAAATAGTTGCAGATCTATACACGGGTTGGCTGTGGTGAAAGCTCATATGTACGCAGGTTTAGTTTGTCATAGTAGCATATATATCATGACATATGATGTTTGAAGTTACAGGTGGTTCTGGTTGTTGATGAGTTCTGATGACTGTTTACTGGTGTCAGTATACTGAATATTGAGATTGGTTGATTATGTTTACCTTCAGTATTGATGGATGAGATCTATAATTGGTCAGGATCATAATGACTATCTTTATGTGATCTGATGGACTAGATCTGTTTGCTAACATATGAATTATCTTTGTATATGTAATGATCTAAGTATGTCTGAAGTTAGGAAGTGTAGTGAAGTTATGAATAAGTAATTAATGACATATACACTGGTTTGCTTTGGTGAAATTGCGTATACACACTGGTTCGGCACTTCCAAGTAGCGTATGCACTCTGATACATGATTTTGATGATACAGTTGGTTTTGAATATTGTTGTAGAGTTCAGTGTTCTACTCTATGTTCTGTTGACTGCATTTTGTTGACAGGGTTTTAGTGATTCAGTATTGGGTGATTCAGAGACTGATGATGCTAGTGTTGATTGATTGTGTGCTTCAATGATATTAATGGGTCCAGTATGAAAATTGGATGAAACGTGGCCTTTTAGATTATGTGTTGTGCTTCCAAAGTATCCAGTCTGAAAATGTATGAAATGTGGTCCTTGGAGGAAGTAGGAAGATTGTAGTGTACAGTAGGCCAGCACCTACTTACTGGTAAACATATCAGCCAACACAAGAGCCAGGGGGTTTGAGCTCCCTTCCAGTAGCAGCTAGAAAGCCAGTAAAGGTTGGAGCATTTTGGTAGGCCAGCACCTACGTTCTAGTAGATGAATCAGCTAGTACGAGAGCTAAGGGGCTTGCAGCTCCCTTCCAGGAGAAACTAGAAAACGAGAGAAGGTTGTAGCCTTCTGCAGGTGGCAACCTATGTGCTGGTATAAGGCTGCACTAGTACATTGTGAAAATAAGTTTCTAATTAAAGAAACATAGAGATGAATTGCAGCAGGTGGTTTTCACCCACATTGGGTTTCCACCTTATATCATGGTGTTCATGTGTGCTTTTTATGTGTGATGATCTGTTCTGTTTTACTTCTCCTGTTTACTATTAATATGGTTAATAATGTTTTTATGCACTCATTGAAGATAAACTAACTAAATCATAAGTTTACTGGATATACGCTAGTTGCATTATCACAGTTGCGTATATACGCGGGTATCCTTAACCGAAGTAGCCTATATGAATCTAAGTACAAAAATGAAAAAGTTTTATTGATTCGATAATACTGATTCACCCCCCTCTCAATATTATTTCCAACAATTGGTATTAGAGCCGGTCCTTTGGTAGAAGCTTGATCGCTTGAAGGAGACCCATGGAGCAATGGGAAATAAGTATAAGAAGAAAGTGCCTAAGAAGAAGAAGACATCTCAGAAGAACTATGACAGTGGGAGAATCGATTGGAGAATAAGTGGAAGAAGCACTTCAGATTCAGAATCACTTCAGAATGAAGATGAACTATCATGTATGAATTTGTTATCCTCTGGTGATACAATTATCTATCGATTTGAAGATGATGAAAGTGATAGCGAAAAAACTGAAATTTCTCTTATGGGTGAGCAAGAAAGATATCAAATAGAGGTAGAATTTAAAAGGCTTACAGAAAAAAGTAGAGATCAACAAGATCTTTTGAACAAAAGGGAATGTGCCTTCAAAGAAGAAGCTACCAAACTAAAAGCTCAACTAGAGGAAGGAAACAAGGTAAGGAAGTTATTCAAGGACAAGGAAGATCAATGTCAAAAGTTGCAGGATGAAGTGACATCATTAAGAAATGAAGTCAATGAAAGGAGCACAACAATCAAGAAACTCAGAGATAGATCCAGTTACTATGAAAGTCTTGAAGCTACAATCCTCTCGCTAAAACAAGATCTTGAAGAATCAAATAAGCAGAATAAAGAACTACTCCAAGCTCTTGAAAAGCAAGAAAACAAAGTTCTTGAACTAAGACATCAGTTGGAAGAAGGAAGAAAAGCTGAACAAAACATGAAGAAGCGGTATCTTGAAAAGGAAGAGCAACATCAGGTTCAGGTAAATATTCTAAAAGAAAAATTAGAAGAAAAGGATAAGCTCTTACGATTTCGAGATAGTACTAAGATCTTGGATGATATTCTTAGTAGTCAAAGGTCTCCTACTATCAAAAATGGTCTTGGTTTTAATGAATCTGTTAAAGGAGAATCTAGTTCACAAAGTAAAACAAGAGACTCTAATGCAAAATCTGAAATGCTCAACAAGGAGATGAGACGTCATCCCCATCAATACCCAAGGAAAGAAATTCTTCAAAGAAAATATTTTACTCCTTCGATGAATAATGTTGAATGTTTTGTATGTCATAATCTTCGACATGTTGCAACCAGATGCAAAAGAAGAATGGTTCAAGACCATCACATAGAAAGATCATCACAATCCAGGTACTTTAAGGGATATTGCTTTGCTTGCAATATGTTTGGTCACAGAGCTGTTGATTGTTATAGAAGGAATATGAATCATGTAAGATGTTATGCATGTAACAAGCTTGGACATACAGCAAAGGAATGCAGGAACAAAGTATGGACACCATACCAAAAGGAGAAAACATCATCACACTTGAAGATATGGAAGAGGAAAGAAGTATAGTCAGAAAGATGTGGCGCAGCACAATATATAGACATAACAAACTCAGAAGGAGCTGGAAGTGTAAAACTTCAGTGTCCTAAATCTCATACGCAAGTTTCATAAAGGGAATTCGTGTATATACGCGAGTTGTATACGACATAGTCGCGTATATGATTGTTTGAGGAAAGGCAATAGAGACAGGCTCAGGAAAAAGGGTCTGATATGATTCAGTCCATTATTTACTCTGTCTTGATAATGGTTACAATCTGCTGATGATGTGTGGAAATATCTTGATACTTGTAAGATGTTTAGAAATGTTTTGATCTTAACTTGTGGATGATGATGCCTTGATACCTATTGCAGATATATGCATGATCAGATCTGACAGAAAACAAGATGGCACAAGTTCAGGGGGAGCATATGCTTCTAATATTGCATTTTTGACATTATGGACAGTAGTCCTTGGTGATGATGCTTATATAGCTAAATAATATATCTTGCTATGATATTCTTATATCTCATCTGATTCTTGGGGTTACATAGTTGATGTTCAGATCAGATTTTTGGTTGATTCTCTGATGATGCATACGTGGTGCTTACATGATGATCTTCATAAGGATAAGGACAACTACAAAGCTTGAATATACAATTTTATTTCTTAATGATGATTCTCTAATATGCTGTTGTCGACATATAATACAGTTATGATACAAGATTCCTATAGTTCCTGGCACTCACATGGATAGGATTGTTGCTATTGATGAGATCAAAAAATCTTGACAAAGGATTTTGAGCTCAAGATACATAGTGTTGGATACATGAATGATTACTCAAAGCTGCATTGTTGGAGACATGATGATGATAAGTTCTTACCTATATGATGATAGGTTGATACTTACATATGTTGATTGATGCAGATGTTCCCAAGTGATGATACTTGGATCATGAGGAGATGGCTATGGTGTTCAAAAGGATGACTTGATATCTATATGCAGACATATCTTGTCACAGGTTGATGCTATCTACACTAATGGACATATACAGGTTGGTGGTCTAGAAGCTATTGACAGATGCTTATGGAGATGATCATACACTATGTATGATAGTTGCTGATGACTATCATGGTTTTATTTAGATGTTTGGTCTTTGTTATAAATTTCATATCAAGACTCATGATGTAATAGTTTTGTCTCTATCTATTAGTCATTTGGTCATTTGTACGCCCCTATATGCATGGGAAAGATGATTTAATATTTAAGTCATATTTGGTGTATCCCCACTTGGTTGGGTGGATGAGTCAATATTTGTATATCCCCACTTGGTTGGGAGATGGACGTATGTATGAGTCTTTGGTGATAGGAAGGTCACTTATGATGTATAGAGTCATGTAGTTTCTTGTAGAACATCTTTTTGCAGACCTTGCTTACAGTCAGGGGGAGCATGAAAAACAAACTTCAGTAGAGCAGAGATTTCAGCATGTACTCAGAGGGAGCATGGACAGATTGGTACACCTTGGCATATACAAAGGGCGAGCTCAATCAAATATTTCAGCAAGCACTCAGTGGGAGTATGAACATCATAATGTTGATCAAGGAAAGATAATATCTTGGTCCACCCTTTGCCCTTGATGTCAAAGGGGGAGAGTGATTTGGTGTTGTTGACATCAAGTCCAAAGGGGGAGATTGTTGGAATTATGATGCATATGTTGTACTTGATGGCAACCCACTCGTAGAAGAACAACTCTCTCTAACTAGATGAATCGACAGAAGAGATATCAGATGTGACATGGGATCAGTTCAAATGTAATGAACAATGACAATTCATTAAGATGATAGTTCTTAGTGTGGCAAGTTAGCTTTGCCATCAACTCCAAAGGGGGAGATTGTTGGCATTATGATGCAGGTGTTGTACTTGTTGGCAACTCACATAGATGACAGATCATAGTGTAGCAGGTTAGTAGCAAGAATTGTTGATCAGACTACAAAGATGAAGAAAGAAAAGTATATACGCAGGTTTCATATATACAAAGGCATGTATACATTCAAGATGGTTGATCAGAAGTCGCGTATGCATATAAATTCACATTCATGCATGAAAAAGCATGTACATGTGAAAAGCTTATGTTTGGTCCATGGTATTTAGTACGAGATATTTGAACCTATGGTTTTGGTCCTTGGTATTGCATCTAAATTTTGAACACTGGTATTGGGTCCCTAGTATTGACTATTTATGGTTTTGGACCATGGTTTGAGTAAGGCCTAAGACTATAAAAGGAAAAGAAGATCATTAGGCAAGTGGATTGAAAAAGAAATTGAATATCTTATGAAGTGTAAGATCTAGTATGCTGGTGATGGGTATGTGATGTTTAGCTTGATGTCAATCAAGGATGCAGCTATGTCGTTGATGATGAATGATGGATTGGGATCATGAGGCTTGGAATGTATTATCATCATGAGGTTTGATAATGGATAGGCTAGATCTGAACTATTGACGCATGTTTAATGTATGAATGTTATGATGACTCATGTCTAGAACAGCTGCAAAGTTATGAGTAAATAGTTGCAGATCTATACGCGGGTTGGCTGTGGTGAAAGCGTGTATGTACAAAGGTTTGGTTCGTCATAGTAGAGTTTATATGATTAGATATGACGTTTGAAGTTACATGTGGTTCTGGTTGTTGATAAGTTTTGATGATTGTTTACTGGTGTTAGTATACTGCATATTCATATTGGTTGATTATGTTTAGCTTCAGTATTGATGGATGAGATCTATAATTGGTCAGGATCATAATGACTATCTTTATGTGATCTGATGGACTAGATCTGTTTGCTAACATATGAATTATCTTTGTATATGTAATGATCTAAGTATGTCTGAAGTTAGGAAGTGTAGTGAAGTTATGAATAAGTAATTAATGACATATACACTGGTTTGCTTTGGTGAAATTGCGTATACACACTGGTTCGGCACTTCCAAGTAGCGTATGCACTCTGATACATGATTTTGATGATACAGTTGGTTTTGAATATTGTTGTAGAGTTCAGTGTTCTGCTCTATGTTCTGTTGACTGCATTTTGTTGACAGGGTTTCAGTGATACAATATTGGGTGATTCAGAGATTGATGATGCTAGTGTTGATTGATTGTGTGCTTCAATGATATTAATGGGTCTAGTATGAAAATTGGATGAAACATGGCCTTTCAGATTATGTGTTGTGCTTTAGGAGTATCTAGTCTGAAAATGTAAGAAATGTGGTCCCTGGAGGAAGTAAGAAGATTGTAGTCTACAGTGGGCTGGCACCTACGTACTGGTCCGCATATCAGCCAACAAAAGAGCCAGGGGGTTGGAGCTCCCTTCCAGTAGTAGATGGAAATCATGTAAAGGTTGGAGCATTTCAGTAGGCCAGCATCTACGTTCTACTAAATGGATCGGCTAGTACAAGAGTTAAGGGGGTTGTAGCTCCCTTCCAGGAGAAACTAGAAAATGAGAGAAGGTTGTAGCATTCTGTAGGTGGCAGCCTGTGTGCTGGTATAAGACTGCACCAGTACATTGTAAAAAAAAGTTTCTAATTAGAGAAAGATAGAGACGAATTGCAGCAGGTGGTTTTCACCCACATTGGGTTTCCACATTATATCACGGTGTTCATGTGTGCTCTTTATGTGTGATGATCTATTCTATTTTACTGCTCCTGTTTACTATTAATATGGTTAATAATATTCTGATGCACTCATTGAAGATCAACCAACTGAATCATAAGTTTATTGGATATATGCTAGTTGCATTATACATAGTTAGGTATATACGCGGGTATCGTTAACTGAAGTAGCATATATGAATCTGAGTATGAAAATGAAAAAGTTTTATTGATTTGATAATACTAATTCACCCCCCCCTCGGTATTATTTCTAATAATTAAACACTTCCCATCACTGATATCCCTCAAATTCCTCATTTTTTTCACAAACCCTAGTTTCTTGCTACAATTTGACAATTTTCTAGGCTAGGCCAATGTTTTTCCCTTTTTGGATCACTTACCCTCACTCAATATTTGAAATTACACTTTTCCCTGCTTCCTAACATCCCTCCCTACTTCCCAAAATTTTCTCAAGAATTTAAAAGCCCCTTTTCCCTTTCATTTCACTTCATTTCAACAAATCCCCTATTCCACACATCGGGGTAGGTTTTACTGAAATGATATTTCTGAGCAAGAAACCATGCATTTGGAAGACTTGAGAGAGGTTCTTCCAAAATAGGTCAAGGAAGAAAAACCTCCTTCATGTTTTACACAGGTGTCATGGTTTTAGAGAAATGTCAAAAATAAAGTTACCTTACAAGGGTTGTTGCACCTCTGGAGTGACCATGGGAAAATCAAGATTTGTCCTAGCTTGGTTGGAAAAATGACTTCCTTGATGAGACAAATGATAAATAGACACATATATATTTCCAATGAGCTATCATGAACTCAATTTGGAGTTGAGGAAGACCTACAAAAGTTGACTGCAACAACGCTCTACCTTTAGGCAGTCTCATTTTGCACATTTTGACCAGTCTTGGGAGATTTGACTTTTGACAAGGCAAATGAACTCCAAATTGAAAAATTCAAGTTGTGTTATCAAGTAGACTCAATAATACTTCTAACGAGCTACCCCATGCCGAATTGTGACACCAGGAAGGCCTATAAAACTGGTCTGCCAAAAGGTGCTACGCATTTGTTCCTTGGCACGACGCACCTATCAACTAAGCTCAAAAACTCATTTCATTAACTTTCCAAGCCTCCAAAGTTGAAAAAAACCTCTCTCCAAGTAATTACATCCTCCCATTCACCCTATCAGGAGATTTTTTCATCCGTGATGGTGATGTGGGTGCCTAGAAAATAAAACCCTAGTTACCTGAAAGTTGTGTTGTCAAAACTGCCTAGGGTTTTTGTTTTTCTTGTTGTTTTCACTCCCTTGTCTGATTTTCCCACATCCCATGACCTTGCACTAAAATCTCTCTAATTCCCTTCCCCTTTCCCTCTCCCACTGAGACTCACCTTACCCCCTATCACCAAACCCTAAACCCTATACATATTTCCTACTATTTCCTAAACCCTAATTCCCTTTTCGTAGACCCTATCTTTCCCTAAAAACCCTAAATCCATCATCAAAACCCCTTTTCACTCTTTTATTACCTTAATACACTCCATTTATCCTATTTTCCCATATCCCACTCCCCTAAAGTAACTAATTCCCTCATAAATCCCTAAATCCCTCACTAAACCGTAATCTCCCAAAACTATTCCCTTCTTTCCCTAATTTCATTTCCCAAGAGTAAAATCTCTTCATACTAATCACCATTGTCCTCTTTCTCCCTATTTGATCATAATTTTTTCCAGCATACCTTCATCTCATCATTTTCCTAGACAAGCATTATGGAAAGAGATAATGAATATGACTATGAGGAAGAGCCTTGAGTGATTGTTCTATGGAGAAACAGAAGCAGCAAAGACAAGGCAAGGAGAAGATGCATGAGGATGATACAGATGACAAACAAGAAAGAGAAAAAACATTTGTAGGATAATCAAAGCCTAATGGAGCTGAAATGTTGAAACTGGAGAAGAAAAATGACAAAGAGGACGATGTCACTTTGACTTCCATTGAACAAGAGATAGACAATGACAAGGAGTCTTGGTTGGAGAAGATGAATATGCACTTGGAGAAGTTGCTTGAGAAATCCAATAAGGAGAAAATGATTTTGAGGCACATGTCTTTCATTATTTGGCAAGAAACAAGATTTGCGAAGCTAGAATAAGGAGCTTAAAAGCTAAGTTGAGGAAAACTTTGAGGAGCAAGAAAGAGAAAGATAAGCTCAAGATCTTGGCTAAAGCTTCCTTGGCCCAACATAGTACTTAATGTAGGTCACTCATTCCAAATTTCAAGAAATTTGGCACGCTTTTTGAAAATTTTGAAATTTTGAAGGAAAAAGCAAGTTTTTTTGCCTAGTGCATAGCGCCACCCGACGCTCGTTTTTGCTAGGGACCTCCTTTAGAGGAAAACTTTACATTTTTGGATTCCTGATGAAGAATCATGCATACCTAGAAATAGCTAGAAAATTTTGTCAAGTTTTGGGCCCCCAAAAGGGTGAAAAACACCTCAAAAATGCCCTCTCTACCTGTTTTTGGGCACAAAGGAAGCAGTGTTGGGAGAACTAACTTTTGGAGGGGCAAATGGACACCCAATTTAGAAATTCCACATGTCCTGGAAATTAGATAGAGAGGCCTTTCGAACAAACCAAATTGGAGAAATTTGGTGCATGGGAGGGCCTCCAAAATGAGCTTCAAAAAGAAGCTACACACAGGGAAAATGGCACGACGCACAGGATGGAAAATTGCTATTTTTGCCCAAAAACTTTGTTTTTTGCCTAGTTTTTTTTTTTTCAATTTGACTTTTTTCTCTCTCATGGTCAAACACATGATGTAAATTGATGTAACTTGATGGGCTTTGATGTAAGAATGATAAAAATTCACTCATGGAGGTAGATACATCATGAATAGGTGGTTTTCAATTGAATGAATCAGTTTCCTTGATTTTAGAGGCAAGTTGTTCCACTGCCTACTTTTTAGTTCTTAGTTTAGATCTTGTTGAAACAACTCCTAAACTCATTAATTTGACCCCTAAAGGCTAGAATGAGTTGTTTTTTGCCTATTTCTAGTACCCTTTTATTCATTTGTAAAGGTTGGACTCTTGTGAATGCTTTGAGCATTATTGTACATTCATCTCTGCAGTTTGGAAAAGGAGTAGACTAGGGTTTGCAGCATTTTGTGGGATTCTTGTGGCAAGGTGATTTAGTATTGTTTTTCTCTCTATGATTCAAGTTATCATGTGTTTATGTGTTCCATTATCTCTCTCTTTTCAGCTTAACTAAACGAATCAAGTATAAAGGTGGAAATCATTGGTGTTGGAGTGCTCTACCTCACGGTTTGT
Source organism: Pinus taeda (assembly GCA_000404065.3). Classification (NCBI taxonomy): domain Eukaryota; kingdom Viridiplantae; phylum Streptophyta; class Pinopsida; order Pinales; family Pinaceae; genus Pinus; species Pinus taeda. Next base: position 57,181 of record APFE031607678.1, read on the forward strand.
TTAGTTTTACATATTTTCTATTGTTTACAGAGGATTCATAACACATTCATGCCCTCTCCAACTCCTTACCAGTCTCAAGACTCTCCATTACACCTAACCTGAAGTACTAAAGTATTTTCCTACCTTTCCCCATAGAAACCTCTGCAAGACTGAGTTCATTCCCCAGACCCAAAACTGCCTTTCACATTTGATCCAACAAACCAAAATAAATTCAATCAAACTCCTCTAAGAATATACGTAGCCTAAAATTAATCTTTATATCAGTCATCTCAACAATCATTTGCTATATTTTCTTGATATTGGCAAGGAGAGAGCCCTCTCCTGACCTGGTAGGGCTAGCTACCAAGTTAAGCATGGTTTGATGTTACCCTAGACCTGCCTTTTTTAGCCTGAGGTAGATTTAGGCCCTAATAGGTGTGAAATCTAATTTTGCATTGACATAATACAAACACCAAACTTAACCCGTGGTAGCCAAAATTTCAGCATTATAAATCTCTCATCCAATATTAAATACTTCACTAATCAGTCAAGGGGTAATCTCCTTAACAATATATTAAATACTAGAAGCATTCCTATTAATTGAAAAAACAGGAATTTTATTTAATATTAAGTTATAATGCAGGTAGCTACTAAGTTGACATATGAGACCCCCTTGTTTGTGAGACAAGGGATGCCCTCCATTCGATGCTTTAGCTATTTAATCTATGGATGTGTACATACCTTAATTTCCATGGAATGCTTAATTTTGTATAGAAGTAAGGGAAAACTTGAATGGTTGATCACAACAAACATGTATGGTCAATTATGATTATCATAGGTATATTAGTTTGGTTTTCCCAATCCAGAACTTGCATACTTTGTTACTACTATTAAAGGCATGTCATGATGGTTTACTGGTGTAACATCATGTAAATTTAATTGTGTCTATTAAAGGCATGTTAGTTCAATGACAAAACCAATGGTTTTTCAACTTGGTCAGCTTAGTGAGCTATGTGCTAATGATCTCAATGAACAACATATAAGGTCAATTAGCTTAGCCATTGGCATGCACATTCCATTGTCACTATTAGTGTCATGTTAGGTTGGATATTAATATGTATTTTTGATTAACATTATCTAGGAGATTAACCGAATCAACATGCATGTTTGACTACAATTGTGGGAGATATGTTAGATAGGTCAACCCCATCAACAACATTTATGTTCAATTGCACATGTTAGAGGCATGACACAATGGTAAATTGATTAGTAACATGTAAATTTTGGTTATCACTATTAAAGTTGTGTTAGGTTGGTTAACTTGTTCAATGACTTGTATGTTTGGTTACAATTATTAAAGCCTCACTTGATTGTTTAATGCAATAAATGGGGTGTAAGTCTAGTTACCATTGTCGAAGGCATGTTTTGTTGTTTAAATTAGTTAACATCATATAAATTCAACTATGATTGTTAGAGCCATCCAAGGCTATTAAACCCATTTAAAGTAGTGCATAACATCGATGGGGGCTTGCTTATTGCATTATGTGTGAGTATAATGTGTTATTTTTTTGTAAGTCGAAGATTTTTCATTTTTCATTAATAAAAAAGAATGTACAAGGGTGTCAAAATGCACAGCTTATAATTATTTATATATTTAATGTAATATGCCTTTCATTAAGAAGAGGAAACAAACTTTGGGGGATAGGGGAAATGGAATTATCTAGGGGAAACGTTGATCTCATATATCTCATATTCACTCTCCCTTCCCGATCATTAGCAGCCCTCCCACTTTTTTCTTTATCCACCAACAACAATAATAGACTTTTTGTTAAGAAGTAGAAATGGATGACTTAGGACGAGGGTTAGAGCTCATATGTTTATCTTGGGTTTCTCCTTGTCATTTCTGAGCTAACATATCTTGCTTTAAATTCTTCTTAAACATCCCAACAATATCCTTTCCCATCTCTTGTTCATGTCACAATAGCTTGCGAGCACAATATTCATCATAAATTTCATTTGATGATTCATGTAGCCATTTTGCACTGAGGCCTATTCCTAGGGGGGTGATTGGGAGGATCTACATTTGTCAACATACCTTTTTATTGATGTCCCATGGTGCCCCAAACTTTATAGCCCATGTTTGTAGCCATGATATACCCTCTTCCATATGTAAATTATTTATCAGATTGATAAAAAGAGAAGATTGAGCTCTTCCATGAGCTTCTATTTGAATATTAGCATAACAATGAAATATTCATTTTTCACTGTACACCTAAACAAGCTTAGAGACCCTTCCACCTCACTCGCTTAAAATATGGAATCAAACCATGGCAGAATGTGACATTTTGAAGCGTGTCACTCTAGTCCCTTTGATAAGGAGTGACATGACACCTTGTGTGAAAGAGCAACAAGAGACTGTCGCCTCTTTCCCCTTTGAACGTGGTGAAATTTTTTAGAAAAAGGCTAAATGTCTAAAAACATCATGGAAGAAGGTTTCCAAAAATTTAAAAATGATTCCATTTTATTGAATCACTACTACAAGAGACTATCGCCTCTTCCCCATTTGAAAAAGGTGAAACTGTCTAGAAAAAAATATATCTGAAAACATCGTGAAAAAAAGTTTCCAAAGCATTTAAAAATGATTCCATTCCATTGAATAAATACTACATGAATTCATCTTAAAATTTCATTTTATTTATTAATTTTATCATAATCAAAATTCCCCATGGAAGACATTGAGAGGAATTAGAAGATATATATATTTTTTTTCATAAGATCTTGTTAAAACATACCATGGCAATTTAATAAGTTTATTTAAGACATTTTGTCTCCCACGTACTAGTGACCAAATAAAATTTCGAGCTGGGCAATGCCATTTTTGTTCAAACCGTCAAGGAACACCCTCGAGGAGCTTTCAAGAATGGAAGATGAATAATGAGCGACGCAATTTTGTTCATACCCTGTATTTTTGAATTCTGGAGAATATTTCAGCAATTTTGTTCAAACCATGAATTTTTGAATTATGGAGGAGGTTTCAGCAATGGAGACCAATTGTTTGCTACGAGTATCCTATTTTTCCCTTCCAGTTTGATAGAGGCAGGGGATTGTTGGGGTTTTGTGTAGGTAGCGGGACACCTAACTGGAACTTGTGTGGCTCCTTGATTTCGCTATGGAATCGCAGACCAACATAACGTTCAAATAGGGCTTTTCCTTTCCACCGTCATCCAAAAAATGCCCCTCTCTCTCTATAGGTTGTCACCTTCTCCTCCAAGGTAGTGAAAGAGGTTGATAGACCTATTCCAGAAATTTTGGACTCAAGTAACTGATGAAAAAGCTTCGGTTATTGGACATCCCCTTTGGAATCATGCATTTTCCCTAGCACAGGAAACAAAAATCCCTCTGAGGCTACTGCAAACAAGGTTGTTGGTAAATTTGGGGAAGAAGGAAAAAAAATTCATGGAGCCCGTCGACCCGCCAAGCATTTGGAAAGAACTTTTGACTGTATCCATTTTTTGTAATGGTAAGTATCTATTTGACTCCAGTTCTATTATTGAATTTATGTCTTTGGAAGATTTGATGGTTATTGAAACCAGAGTAAATTGAAGGAAAGGAAAAACCATAGTAAATTATATTTAGTTTGAATCCATCAAATAAAATAGACTTCCTTAGCTAAGACTGATTCTAACCTACCTTTAACTGATGGAATGCAAATTTGTCAGCTATGAAAAATAATGTGCAACATGCATTGAGCATGGGTACTAGAAATTACTAATTAGAGTATATAAATGTTTTTTAAACCCAAGATGTAAAAATCATATAAAAATTGATGGCTCTAGGCTAAACCCATGTGTATTTCCTAATTTCCTCAATGAGTTGATATGAGAAGAAATGTTGACATGCATTTGGCTTAGACACCAATAACAGTCATACCTATTTAAATGACATACCTATTTGTGAGTGTCAGAGACACACAAAGATTGATCCTTTACATTCAATAAGCATCTACCGAATGGAACATCATGAACACTATTTTTCAAACCCTCTTGATTGATGTCCAAGGGCCAAGGATACTTCACCTTTTGTAGCCTTTTATAATTCTCTGTGAGACAGAAAAACCCCTAATATAAGGCTGAAGGCATGTCAATGAGTAGTAGGAGTTTCAGTGCTTCACGATGACTGATCTTTAAAGAGGAAGGAGGTCAGTGTTGTCAGAAAACTTCTTGTGGTTTCTTTCTTCCTTACTTGGGCTTGCCCTCACCTTAGCTGTAATACCTTTCCCTCAGCTTAAATTTGATACCATTCTAGCAAGGCAAGCTAAACATGACAACAATAGAGGTAAGCAGTTGTAGATTCATGTGTTGTCTGTGTTTTAGCTTCTAGAACATCATATGTTTTATTGCCAATTTTCGCTAAATTTAAAATTGACATATTGATCAGAGAAGAGGGTTTGAAATTCTAATAACCTCTTCTTCAGTCCATGTTGGCACACTCAAGTCTTGTTAAAGGACCAACTGTTTCTTGTGCAAAATTTGAAGTAGACGACAACATACAACACGTTTTCTGAGAATCAAAACAACTTGTAGAAGTGCTATGACATTAATCCAACACTATGTTTATAAACCGGTTCGTACTAATCGACACAGGATGTGTAAAATGTATTATTTAACAAAATTTTTCTCTGTCAACTGGTTTAAAGCTTATAGCATTACTCCTATCTTGAAGAAAGGGTACTTGCTTCCTTTTCACTTCATAGGTATATGAAAACCCAGTTTTGTAAGCACCCATAACCATGAATATTATACCAACTCCCTATGGTTAGTGCATCAATAATGTAAGTGTAACACTCATCCATGTGGCAGTCATAAGTCATTTAGGTAAGGTTTTACTAACACTGGCATCCCAGACCATTATGATCTATACATTGCCTCAAAATGATGTATTTCCTTTACTCAATAGAAAACTCATCATTTCTCTCCCCCAATCATCAAATTTTTTCTCTTCATTCTAAATGAGAAATCAATCAACAAGTCACCATTTTAAATGTTAGATAACAAGATGTTTAGCTTCTCTCTTGTGCTTACACCCTAGTGTTCTCGCAGCTTCAGAATCGTGAATCTTAAACATAATAGTTAAGTATAATTTGGTCTAGTATAGAGTTAGGTAAAGTGTGTTTCTTTACTATGTACATTTGTAACTTACAATCCGACGGTCACGATATGTAGTGATCCGACGGTTCATTCTCTCC
>APFE031607678.1:68736-82696 GCA_000404065.3 Pinus taeda
TTGCAGACATCTTCACAAAGGCTCTCACAGAGGCAAAGTTCACTAAACTTCGATATATGCTTGGAGTTTAGGAAGTTGCCACTAAGGGGGGATAGGCTCTAGTGCCTCCTTCCTTCTCCTATTGTGTCATATTTGTAAATCCTTCAATCCTTCCCAAGTTGTTCTTAAGGGGGGATGTTAGGATATTCCGACACATAGGAAATAGTTAAGTTCAACTTGGTCTAGTATAGAGTTAGGTATAGAGTTAGGTAAAGTGTGTTTCTTTACCGTTGTACATTTTGTAACTTACAATCCGACGGTCATGATATGTAGTGATCCGACGTTCATTCTCTCCTCGGTATTACCGATACTTGATCCATGGCTTGACACCCGATTGGTCCATGAATTCTATTTAAAGTGCATGGAGGGTCATTTGTAGGTTCACCGTGCATGAGAGAAGCTTATGTAAATTTTCTTTCTTTTATTAGTAAATTGCCTGTAGTAGCCACGTTGGCGTAGGTCGTGGACTGTTTCCCTCTCCGAGGGTTTTAACCACGTCAAAATACTGGTGTATTGATCTGTGATCTGTTTGTGAGCGGTGTCCTTTTGGTGTTCTGTCTGAGGAACTTACCCTGTATATTCCTACACTCATGATGTGCATTCAGGGAGGCATAATTCACCCTTGCTTTGCATCAAATTACCCCCACAGCGTTCCCTTTACCTTTACATGCCTCAATGCAAGGCATGCCAAGTTGGTACGTGCTAAGTTAAATTAGTAAGTTGAGGTGCATCATATAGACCCAATGCTACCCGCTTGTTCTTCCTCTTCCTATGTCGTAGCATATGAAGAGTCAGCGAGACTGGTGAGGATCCCCATTAATAATAAAATCTATGTTCTCATCTAAATCCGAATGACATGTTTCCCTTAATTATATGTTTTGGTTTTTTAACCAAAAAGGATAACAGAGATAGAGACCATCAAATATGTCTACTTCCGGCCTGTATGCCCATTTTCATCTATGTTTTTACCATGTAAGTGTCCCTTTCTTTCTTAAAACTGCATGAAATCGGTTGATCTATCCATTTCATAATGCCTTTGGTACATTTTTCTATCAAATGCTTTGAAGTATATATGAGATCTAAGGGTTTTTTTGGTTGTTGTTGACTTCATATATTTATGCTAACCGTGATATGGGTTTGGTGTAGAGGATTATGATTGAGTAAGGGTAGCATTGCTCGATATCTATCTAGGAGGAGGAGAAAGAGAAAAGTGGTGTTAGCGTTGAGAGCTAAAGATGCCCATAAAAAGAGGAGGTGTGTGGAATGGAGGGCGACAGGGCTACCAGCGTGGTAGAAATGGAGGATGGGGATGTCGGGGTTTTCATCATCGAATAGCTGTGGTAGGCTTCCTAGTTATCTTTGTGGTCATGCCACTGATTTTTCTAGCAGCTAGGTTTCATCACTCCGCATCTACATCTGCAACTCGTAAGCTTCTCACTTCCTCCTCCCTCACTGGTAAGCTTCCTCTTGCCCTCCTCCCTCACTCGTAAGCTTCTTCCTACCCTCCTCCTTTGTGAGGTTGCTTCTGTCCCTTTTTTTGGGGTGGGTCAACGTTTAATTTATCTTTATTGGCAAGCATGCCCTTTCTTAATCTAGTAGTATTACAATGAAGTGTAGAGTTCTTACAACATTCAAGTAAGATCTCCATTACAATGAAGTGTAGTCATCTTATACTATTTTAGCAAGATCCCTTTCAATCCCTTTCATTGAGAGCCCATTGAATAGTGTATTTATGTGATTTGAGCCTTGGCGGGGAATTATCATCAACCCCAGTTAACCAGTGAACCAAGACCCCATGGACCTGCTTCGAAATTTTATTTTCCTTCACCATTTCCAGTTAACCATTGAACCAAAACCCCATGGACCTACTTTGGAATTTGATTTTCCTTTTAGCTTTCTTCACAGGATCTGAAGGCACAAATGTTATCAAACTTACTTTCCTCGCTTGTTGTCAAAATTTTAGCACCTCTAGCATTTTTCCAGACATTTTGTGACTTTTCTTTATAGGTTTCCTTTCATTTGATCTGTGTGAAGATGTGAACTCCATATCTTCATTAACGCGGTATAATACCTACCAAGAGAATGATTCAATGTTTGTACCTCTCTCGTGTAAGAGCAATGGTTTTACCAACTGCCCCTAGGGTAATTTCCCTTGCCAAAGATAATGAAACCATTCATCTCGAAAGCAAGAAATAACAATGCTCTTTCCATTTTTTAACAAAGGTAAATGCATATGATTAGTAAATTCGTTGGGTAACTACTCGTTGAATTCGCTAGGCACTCCTCATTCTGAGTAGGATGGTACTAAGTGTGCAGTGGATTTTACAAAAGTTGGATGGGTATTATAAAAATATATTTGTTAAGAGTTTAGTTCAACATCTTACTCATGGGAATTGAATCTTGGTGGGAAGGGTAAGAATCATTCTTCCCGTCCACTCATTATCCAAGCTAGACCCACTTTCCATCCATAAAGCTAAATCCACTTCTCATCAGTCAAGCTAAAACCAGTTCTGATCCACCCAACCTAGACCCAATTCACAACGAAAATCTTGTTCACAAACTACTTTATGCTATACATATCATTTTCACATTGTTCCCACAGTGTGCACATTGGCCAAAACAAACGATAGATATTATACACACCATTTTATTATTCATGTTTAATTAAACCTTGATCTTAGCATATGCATGATAGCAAAGCAACCCCCTTTTTACTGTTTTAGTATTTTTATAGATATTCTTCTCCATCAAGACTCTTTGCCTGACCTTTTATGCATTTTTTGTCATTTAAAACAGTAGGGCACAACTTCGTAAGAGATGGATCTGTTAGAATGGTATTCTCTTTCCACATCTTGAAAACCAATTCTATTTTTGTATGGCCATTTTGTTCTTTTCAGGATTTGGGCAATGCACTTGCACTTATGTTAGTCTAATCCTATAAAATAAATAGTGTCCCTAAACTAAACTTTAATTTACCTGAGTGGATTGAAATAGAGAGGAATTATTGAGGATAATGGAGCTCTATCATATGTTTAAAATCACTCTTATCTATTTATCTGTGGGTTCACAGGAACAGGCAGATGACTGGAGAAAGAAGAGTTTAACAGAGCATTGTCTCTCTCTTCCCAAAGGAGGCAAGTATAAGAAACCTCCTACATTTGGATATATTAAATTTGATTTCTCCCCTATTGAGCAAAGAATTGAAAATAAGTTTTATTTACTCGGAAGGTGATTGATTTCATAACAACTAACGCAGAGGACTCGGGAACTCTAAACTTAAATATTTTTGGATGGAATGATTTATCTTCCTCATGGGTATTAGAAAAGCCCTCTGAAGTAAACCAAAGGGATATTACTAACTCTGAGGTACGATTGATGAAGATTTTGGTTATTTTCTCTATTGAACATGTAAGAAAACCGATGTGATGATGATCTATGTAGTTGAGTAGGGTTGTATTAAGCAGGGAAGTGAAAACTGACATTGGCATGGGTGCTTCTCTATTTCTAATGGTGTACATCAAGCAGAGGAAAACAACTTCTGGAGACAGCTCAGAAAATTTACATTTGCAACAAGATGGTTTGATCTTCAATAAAGAAGGCAATGAAAATCCTGAGGGGGTAAAATGAATTATGAGGTGCAGAAGAAAACTTCCAATCACAAAGAACTTCTTACGAGGTTTCAAGAGGATGACACAGGAAGTGAACATCGATACCTCAAAGAGAATTCTCTTGATGGTAAGTTTTGATTTTCCCTTGTTAATTGATCTATGATGTTGGTAGCCTACTCTAAGGTAATGTCTAGTCAAACTCCCAGGACAATGTTTGTTGTAATGCAGACCATTTGCAGCTTGAAGAAAGTCCAACAAAAGTTTTATGGAGGGTAAAATTCTTTACTGCACTAGATAACTACTTTTTGTTCTGTGGAAGAGGGAATTGTTATATTATTTTCCAAAATCCTTTTTGAATGTTACTTCTCCAATAGAAAAATTTTATATTTCTTAGATTTTATCATAGTATGCTTTAATTTATAGTAGTTTAATGCTTACAACAATTGAGAAGAAAGAGGAGGGAGAGAAGGTCAATAGATCTATTTCAACAGGATGAAGAAAAATGAGTTGACCTTCAAAATGTAGCAATCAAACGTTCCAAGGAGGTATATTTTGTTGTCCTAGGAAAATACAACATTTAGAGGAGGGAGAATGAGAACGAGAATTTTGACTCCACTGTTAGATTGATGCGAGACCAACTGATCATGGTTACGCTGTATTCAAGCATTTCCCAGACTAGGAATAATCTTGATTTATACCACGAATTGATGCTTCATATTAAAGAATGTCAGCGTACATTGGGTGAGGCTAATGCAAATTCTGATATACCTCAAAGGCAATAGTTTTCGCATTGGATGCTTCTAAATCAAGAGTATTAAGTGCTTCCATTTTCATTTGTTGTTAATATCCTTTGTTTCTTTTAAAGTTGCAATCTGTGTGTCAATCTTTCCACTTTTCATTCTCTTTTTCATGGTCGATAATTGATATGAATGTTTCAGTGCACCTGAGAAGATCAAGGCTATGGGTCATGTCCTATCCAAGGCTAGAGAACTATTTTATGACTGTGGGACAGTAAAAAAGAAGTTTCAAGCCACGCTTCAGTCTGCAGGTGAGCAAGTAAGGACCTTGAAAAAGAAAAGTACATTTTTAAGTCAGCTGGCAGCAAATACTATTCCCAAGGGCCTACATTGTCTATCGATGCAATTGACCATGGATTATTACTTGCTTGCGCTTTGAAAGTGAAATTTCCTAAAAAGGACAAGTTGGAGGATCCAACTCTTTATCGCTATGCATTATTTTTTGACAATGTATTGGCTGCATCTGTGGTTGTGAATTCAACTGTCATGAATGCTAAGGTGAAGTGTTATTAATTTAAAACACTCTAATGTTTGGAAGTCCAATAGTTCTGCTGCATTCTACATTTAATATTTGGATCTCATTGTAGGTGACTTACTTGTGTTTGTGGGAACCTCAGAAACATGTATTTCATCTCGTCACAGACAAGTTAAATTTTGGGGCCAAGAAAATGTGAGTTTTACATAATCCCCCAAGGAAAATTGTGATACATGTAGAAAATTTTGATGATTTTAAATGGCTCAATTCCTCCTATTGCCCTGTGCTTCACCAACTTGAATCCGCAACTATGAAAGAGTATTATTTCAAGGCAGATCACTCGACTACACTCTCAGCACATTCCTCTAATTCAAAATATATAAATCTAAGATATTTATCCATGCTAAATCATCTTCATTTCTATCTTCCACAAGTTTATCCAAACTAGAGAAGATCATTTTCTAGGATGATGATATTGTGGTGCAGAAAGATTTGACGCCCTTGTGGTCAGTAGATCTTCATGGAAAGGTTAATGGTTCAGTGGGAACTTGTGGAGAAAGATTTCCCGGGTTTGACAAATACCTTAACTTTTCCAATCCACACATAGCCAGGCACTTTGATCCTAATGTTTGTGGTTGGGCATATGGGATGAATGTATTTGATCTCAAAGAATGGAGGAAACAAGATATAACTAGAATATATCACAAGTGGCAGAACATGGTAAGTGTGTAGTGTGGTTTATTTATGTTAATTCTTTTGATGCTTAATTTAAATTATTTGAAGTAAATATGAAGTAATTAGCTAGAAAACTTAATGGGATTTTCTTTGTTTGATTTCTATGTTTTTGTTTTATTGTATGTCAGAAAAAGGATAAAGTGTTGTGGAAGCTTGGAACACTACCCCCTGGATTTTCACATTGTTTGCTTCTAAATCAAGAATAGTAAGTGCTTCCATTTGCATTTGGTCTTCACATCCTTTGTTTCTTTTAAAGTTGCAGTCTATGTGTCAATCTTTCTGCTTTTCATTCTCTTTTTCATGACTAATAATTCATATGAATGTTTCAGTGCACCTGAGAAGATCAAGGCTATGGGTCATGTCCTATCCAAGGCTAGAGAACAATTTTATGGCTATGCAACAATAACAAAAGAGTTGCAAGCCATGCTTCAGTCTGTAGATAAGCAAGTAAGGACCTTGGAAAAGAAAAGTAATTTTTTAAGTCAGGTGGCAACAAAGCCTATTCCCAAGGGCCTGCACTGTCTATCCATGCGATTGACGATAGGTTATTAATTTCTTCCTCTTGAAAATTGATAATTTGCTAAAAAGAACAAGTTCGAGGACTTGACTCTTTATCACTATGCATTATTTTCCGACAATGTATTGGTTGGATCTATGGTTGTGAATTCGATTGTCATGAATGCTAACGTGAAGTGTTATTAATTCAAATTACTCTAAAGTTTGGATGCCCTACAGTTTTGCTGCATTTTACATTTAATATTTGGATCTCATTGTAGATGATTTACATGCGTTTGCCAGAATCTAAGAAACATGTATTTCATCTCATCACGGACAAGTTAAATTTTGGCGCCATGAAAATGTGGTTTTTACTTAATCCCCCAGGGAAAGCTGCGATACATGTAGAAAATGTTGATGATTTTAAATGGCTCAATTCCTCCTATTGCCCTGTGCTTCGCCAACTTGAATCCGCAATTGTGAAGGAGTATTATTTCAAGGCAGATCACTTGGCCACACTCTCAGCACGTTTGTCCAATTTGAAATATATATAAATCCAAAATATTTATCCATGCTAAATCATCTTCATTTCTATCTTCCACAAGTTTATCCCAAAATGGACAAGATCCTTTTCTTGGATGATCATATTTTGGTGCAGAAAGATTTGACGCCTTTGTGGTCAGTAGATATTCATGGAAAGGTTAATGGTTTAGTGGAAACTTGTGGAGAAAGCTTTTGTTGGTTTGACAAATACCTTAATTTTTCCAATCCGCACATAGCCAGGCACTTTTATCCTAACGCTTGTGGTTGGGCATATGGGATGAATGTATTTGATCTCAAAGAATGGGAGAAACAAAATATAACTAGAATATATCACAGGTGGCAAAGCATGGTAAGTGTGTAGTATGGTTTATTTATGTTAATTCCCGTGATGCTTACTTTAAAGTATTTGAAGTAAAATTGACGTAATTAGCTAGAAATCTTAATGGGTTTTCCTTTGTTCGATTTCTAATTTTTTCTTTTATTGTACGTCAGAATGAGGATAGAGTGTTGTGGAAGCTTGGAACACTACCCCCTGGATTGAACGTTTTATGGCTTGACCCATCCTTTGGACAAGTCTTGGCATGTGCTCGGTTTAGGATATAATCTTAGTGTGGATTGTTCAGAGATTGACAATGCAGTTGTTTTTCATTAGAATGGGAACATGAAACCTTGGTTATAGCTAGTAATGACGAAGTGCACGCCTTACCAGAAAAAATATATAAAATTTGATCATCCTTTCTTACAACAGTGCAATATAAACGAATAGTTGTGACCTCAATATTTATACTGCAATAGGTTGTCAAATGTAAAGCGTAAAGACCCTTGATTCTGGTTGATAATTCATTCTAATTAATTTGTTTTTGGAGTTCCATGGAAGGTTTCCAGTTTATGGCTTAATGAGTTAGGTTTTTATGGGTGTAGTGGCCTAGCCAAGTTTAAGATTTACAAATTTTATGTCCTCGTTGTATTCCTTCATAGTTGGAAGTAAACTCCTATATAAGTATTTTTTTCTTTGTTAGTTAATATTTCTCTTTCATCAAGTAATTAGACAAATTGTTCTTCCAAGAACACAAAGAAGTATGAGACACAAAGATTGAGGCTTTCAAGGCAAGGCAAAACCTCTCAATAGTGCAAAACCCAACAATCATCCTCTTATTTAATTTATTCAAAATGAGATATCCAACACACGACCAAAGATTTCCTCCAAGTCAGCCCTCCTCTCTATGTCAAGGTCAATAATTGAGTCTCTTCCTAGTCAAAGTCAGAAGCAGCTTCTGAATTTTTGTCCTTATTGCAGTTTCAGACTCTTATTATAATACACTATCTTGTAATTACAGACTCTTTTCCTTCTATTACTGATCTTCAGCTACTACAACAAACCCTTGACTCTTTACCACATATATTTAGGTCCTGCTGCAAATATATAGCTTTATATTGAGATTCAACTTAGTCACAGACTTTAGTTTCTTCAAGTGTTGTTGACTTCTTTTTATCCTCAGTTTCTCTTCTCCCATTGTATTAAAGACTTCGAGCTTTTTCACTTTCTTGGTTGCTTCCCAAAAGAGGTCAAATATAGGCTAAAATGCCTAGATATCATTCTCTACGAGCTTTGATTTAACTAAACAAAGAGTGACTATGCCTGGATTGTTGCCTTTGTAATGTTGAAATGTCCTGCAATCTTTGTCTGCGATAAGATGTAATAGCCCTAATTGGACAACACTGGAACTAGCTCAATTCAATGTTTAATTGCCATGACCAACTCCTTCATTTTCCCATGGCAGCTATGTTGTAATAGTCTCACATAGAGAGATGGTTAATTTGCACATGGACATCTCTCTTTTGACAATGAAGGCAATGTGCTAGGCTCTCATCTAATATATGTTCCTAAGATATAATAAACTTATTGTGTATGAGCTATCATCATTCCTACTCTTTATATTATATGTGCTCCCTGTCTTTGTGCTCATGGCGGAAATAAATAACTCTCCATTGAATTTCTATTAGCATCATTCATAAACTCTTGATTAATTGATGCTCTATGAAATGCATCAGCTCTGAGTTACTCATAATCGACTTTCTTGTTGAGTTAGAGATCAACTACCACGATTTTGGAGATGTTGCATTTCCTCAAGGAGTTGCTAATTTGGTTTTTGTACGACTGTTAAGAATTTGCCTCTCCTTACCTGGAGTGTTCTTAAGAGTTCTTTGGTGGATTTCTACTTACTAGAGTCGTTTCACTCTCCCTTGAGCATTATTTTCATTTGTTGGGGTGAGTTTGAGCTCAATCTTGGTTGTCTAAGAGGCCATAGGTACTGAAAAGGCCATACATAACTGTAGGAGATCATTTGCTTCCAATTTCCCTTCATTCCAATTAATCCATCGAATACATGGGTGCTAAAATATACAAGGCAAAGCATTATTGATGTGTATTTATGGTATAACGTAATTATATTATAATGTTGTTAAAGTGAGATTCATTACTTGAGTGATTCAAATTATATGTTGTTCCATTGGTATTGGAAATCATTATATGAGAACCCATTAACTATAATTATTCACCAATAATATCCAAAGGTCGTTCTGTACAAGAATAATGATTGTCTAGTATGATGTATAATGAGGATAAGGTTGAGGAAATGAATGAGGAGAAATCAGATTGAAGGGGTAGTGTGGATGAAAGTTGTACTGTAGAAAAAGAAAATACAACAGTGTGGACAAATATGGACAAATTCTAATGAAGAACATGCAACATCATCCAACTTTGATGAAAACACAAAGTGTGAATAGTTCGAGCTATTTGATTTCACACTTATTGCATATTCAACTCGTGGATGTGTATCTTCTTGTATTGATAATATGGAAGATCAAGATTATATACAACAATGTATACACACTTTTACCTTAAGGAAAAGTGTTGGGAAAAAGGTCCTCAAGGAAAACTCCCCTGAGGCAAGTATCAAGTTAGTGAGCAAAAACTATTGTAAAGATGCTAGCAGTCAATTATCCAAGGGTTATTTTTGGATGCCCTCACAAGAGCTAAAGATTGTATCCCACTATGCAAATGATCTTCTCTCAACTAAACAGGGTATGCTAATAAATTCTTATGGGAAAAAGGCACAACACATTTATCATTGGTTGGGAGTTTATCCATATTGCCCATGATGTAAATAGTTACAATGTCATGTTGAGTAGATTTTTGGCACACCCTTAAGATGGTATCATTATTGAATGGGGGCTAGAAATCTAAAATGTTATCCATTGAATTAGATATAAGACTATATTTGTCTAGATGGGAAGGTTGATATAGTTTGAGCTTGTAGGAATTAATTATTGGAAAATATCCTATTGCATAGGAAGCTTTGGGTTGAATGAAATTTCATGAACCTACTGTAGAATATGTGAGCTAAATTTTTTATTTTTAATATATTTCTACCTTATACTTTTCTTATGACAGATGGCATATGATATGTAGGAAGCTTTTCACACTATAGAAGATATTCATGGCCTTCTGTATGGTCAAGAAGATTCCTAAACCTCAAATGAGGACAATCTGCTATTCAAAGTTAAAAAAGATATTTTGGATATTAGAAAGTCATTTTTATCATGCTTATGCATGGTACAAGCTCTATATCCTCTAGAAAAGCTACAATAAATACTTAGCATAGAAGGATTTGTAGCTGATGGTATCATCTGGATTGTTGGTTGCCATTATGAAATGGGATGAGGGAAATGTGGAGAAAAATCATATTCTAGAAACCATTTATCTTTCATTGGGATTTTACCCATATTTCCCATGATGTAAATAGTTATAATGTCATGTTGAGTAGATTTTTGGCACACGTTTAAGAAGGTATCACTATCAAATGAGGGGCAGAAATCTAATATGTTATATATTGAATTAGATATATGATTATATTTGTGTAGATGGGAAGGTTGATATAGTTTGATCTTGTAGGAATTAATTATTGGAGAATACCCTACTACAGAGGAAGCTTTGGGTTGAATGAAATTTCATGAACCTACTATAGAATCTGTGAGCTAAATTATTTTTATTTTTAATATATTTTTGCCTTATACTATTTCTTATGATAAATGGCATATGATATGTAGAAAGCTTTTCACTCTATAGAAGATATGCATGGCCTTATGTATGGTCAAGAATATTCCTAAACCTCAAATGACGACAATCTACTATTCAAAGTTAACAAAGATATTTTAGATACTAGAAAGTCATTTGTATCATGCTTATGCATGGTACAAGCTCTATATCCTCTAGAAAAGCTATAATAAATACTTAGCATAGAAGGATTTGCAGTTGATGGCATCATGAGGATTGTTGGATGCCATTTCTATTATGCCCCGTGATCACAAGCATGGGGCTCACCATTTTGAGCTGGAGAATGAGAAGGAAAGAAATTCAAGAATGGCTAGTCTTCTATGTTTTGGGATTTAGTCTAGATTCTAAAATGGATACAAGAGAAGTGGTAAGTTATTTCAATGAAAAGGCTTAAGTTAATTTGTAATTGTTTTAGATATTTGTATTTGTAAGGTTTTTCTAGTATAAGTATTATATTTTATGCTTAGTTCAAGTATTTTTCTTCCAATATGTCTAATAATAATATGTTTTTTTGGCAATTGGCACGCTCAACACTTCTATCTGAAGTGGTAAGTAATAGGTACAAAGATCATTAAAGAATTTATTTTTGAAATTAAGTCTTTCCTTGATGTTGTTGAGAAGTCAGAGCACACATATTTTTTTCTAAGCACTTTTTATGCTTGTACAGGTTACCTCCCATATGTCTTTCCATATGTACCTTGTACATTTTTACCTCCCAATCTTCCTTGTTACCTCCGAACTTGCAAGTAAATTGTTACCTTCCATATGAAGAATTATTAGCCACTGAGACAGAAATTAATGTTTCACCTGCCAAAGGTCCCAATGTTCAATCAAAAGTAGTACCCATAGTAGAAAATCCACCTCCTCTACTAGATATTCTTCATTATTTGATAAGTTTAGGAAATGCGCTTGTCCCTAGAGATTAGTGAGTAGTATGCTCTAGGTGGGTATTAGATAGTCATTTCCATTTCATTTTGTAAATAAAAAATGGAAAAAATTGGCTTTATTGTTATTAGATGTGAATTGTATTTATTATGATAAGCATCAACTTGATTAAAGAAACTTGTGATATTTGGTTAATGCTTTGTGCAGGCCTCCATTACCTGTTCTACTTGCAACCTCAGTATGTCAAGGCCTCCAAATCAATGGGAAACTTATATGGCGCGATGGTCAATTTTTTTACAGCTTCAAGCTTTAGAATAACTCTTTTTGTCTTGCAACTGCTAGACCTCTACAGGTACAGTTCATAAAATGTGAAAATAGTTGAGATATTAGTTCTATTTACTGTAAATATTTCTAGTTTAACAGGATGTAGATGCACATCTATTTTGAGTCATTTTTCTAAGTTTTTTTCCTAGTAATTTAGGTGCCATCATTGCAGCCTGGTAGCTCAACACACACACTACTACCAATGGTACTATTTCAAGACATATCTCCTGGACTAGCAAATGCTCTTTTGTAGTTGGAAGTAAAAAATAATCAACAACTTGTTTGGTATTTTAATGATAGTATTTCATTTGAATTTTCCTTCACTAAGGATGGCAGGATGGAGCATGCAACATTTCGGGACATAATAATGAATGATAGGATCTAAATTTTAAGATTTGGAAGTTTTCTTCAATTAGGATGGCAAGATGGAGCATGCAACATTTCTGGAGGTAATAATGAATGTTAAGACCATTCCCTCTCCACCTTTCTGCCTGCGCCTTCAACTTTGTTGGATTTTTAGGAATTTTGGGTCAAAAGGACTGGGCAGGATGGACATGTCCAAGAGATCAAAAGGGGAAGAGGAAGAGCACATAGACGGTGAGCTTGTTCTCTCCATTGAAAAGCTGCAGAAAATCCAGGATGAGCTTGAGATGGTAAGTTCTCATGCACTTTGAAAATTGGTTTTTGGGGTTATTTTGTTTTATTTATTTATTTTTAAATTGGTTTCTTTCTTATCTTTTTTTAAAACATTTTGTTGATTCCTTTCTCTATGTATTATTTTTTTTGATTTATTGGTGCATCGGTGGACTTATTGAATTTTTTCTTGTCCATGGGCTGCTTGAAAATGATTTGTTATAGCCCTTAAGAGTGGGTTCGATGAAAAGATCGGTTTTTTTAGTAAACCCACACTTCATCTTCATATTCTTTCAGTCTTTTGGATATGGACATTTTGATTGGTTTACATATATTGTTTTTCCAATAGTGTCGGGCAAAATATTTCAAGGAAAAATTGAAACTGGAACAACCTCAAATTAGTTATTTCAGATTTTTTCCATATCCATTTATTGTTTGGGCATGAGTTGGTAAAGCTCGGGGTTCAACAAATGTAATATTTTATGCAACAATTCCTGAACAGTTATAGTCTGCCTGTTTATGATTAGGTTCATAATGACCTGGTGGCCTGAGGCTCTCTCAATGTAGTATGCCACACTCCTAAATCCTTTTTGGTCTCAATTGCAGTGTGCACGTTTATGATAAGGTCATAGTGCCCTGGTCACCTAGGGTACTCTCGACCTAGTCACTGCCCCCAAACGATATAACAAGGTTGTTGGACTTAATGGGAAAAGCTCGCAATTCTCTTCGGCACCTGCCCTTAGGGAAGGGTAGAACTTCCTTACCTATATGGTTGTTAACAGTTGGCTTATTCTTACATTCATCTTTTTATTAGTTGCTAGAAAAATTTCTTGGAGGAATTAGTGGATAGAGATTAAGTTGGATTCTGGATGATAATCAGAGTATTCCTCCATTACATATTTGCAATTTCATAGTTTCATTGAATTGAGGAAGAACCAGATTCATTGTATCACTTTTGTTTTCCCTTTGGCCACTTACATAGCAATGTTGTAGCTTTGGATTTTGTTTTTTCGTTCTACTTTTTCTCTCTGAGATTGAATCTAAAGTTTCCAGTACCTAGCAGAGCCTTTTTCTTTTCTATCATAAGATATATATGTGTGTAAACCTATGTAGTTGATGGAATAAGTTTGGAGTGGATTGAAACATTGAGACTTTGCTATGGCGGTGGTGATGAATCATTTTTTCAGTTGATCATAACATGTATATATGATATAATGGAGAAAATTCGAAAACGACGTGAAATTTTTAAGGGGTGCATTGAGTTGCTCTCTTTTGGCTATTCATCTCCAATTATGTTGAATGTTAGAAA
>APFE031607678.1:82706-120415 GCA_000404065.3 Pinus taeda
ATGATATGTAGAAAGCTTTTCACTCTATAGAATATATGCATGGCCTTATGTATGGTCAAGAATATTCATAAACCTCAAATGACGACAATCTACTATTCAAAGTTAACAAAGATATTTTAGATACTAGAAAGTCATTTGTATCATGCTTATGCATGGTACAAGCTCTATATCTAGAAAAGCTACAATAAATACTTAGCATAGAAGGATTTGTAGCTGATGGCATCATCTGGATTGTTGGCTGCCATTATGAAATGGGATGAGGGAAATGTGGAGAAAAATCATATTCTAGAAACCATTTATCTTTCATTGGGAGTTTACCCATATTGCCCATGATGTAAATAGTTATAATGTCAAGTTGAGTAGATTTTTGGCACATGTTTAAGAAGGTATCACTATCAAATGAGGGGCAGAAATCTAATATGTTATATATTGAATTAGATATAGGATTATATTTGTGTAGATAAGAAGGTTGATATAGTTTGATCTTGTAGGAATTAATTATTGGAGAATACCCTATTAAAGAGGAAGCTTTGGGTTGAATGAAATTTCATGAACCTACTATAGAATCTGTGAGCTAAATTATTTTTATTTTTAATATATTTTTTCCTTATACTATTTCTTATGATAAATGGCATATGATATGTAGAAAGCTTTTCACTCTATAGAATATATGCATGGCCTTATGTATGGTCAAGAATATTCATAAACCTCAAATGACGACAATCTACTATTCAAAGTTAACAAAGATATTTTAGATACTAGAAAGTCATTTGTATCATGCTTATGCATGGTACAAGCTCTATATCCTCTAGAAAAGCTATAATAAATACTTAGCATAGAAGGATTTGCAGTTGATGGCATCATGAGGATTGTTGGATGCCATTTCTATTATGCCCCATGATCACAAGCATGTGGCTCACCATTTTGAGCTGGAGAATGAGAAGGAAAGAAATTCAAGAATGGCTAGTCTTCTATGTTTTGGGATTTAGTCTGGATTCTAAAATGGATACAAGAGAAGTGGTAAGTTATTTCAATGAAAAGGCTTAAGTTAATCTATAATTGTTTTAGATGTTTGTATTTGTAAGGTTTTTCTAGTATAAGTATTATATTTTATGCTTAGTTCAAGGATTTTTCTTCCAATATGTCTAATAATAATATGTTTTTTTGGCAATTGGCATGCTCAACACTTCTATCTGAAGTGGTAAGTAATAGGTACAAAGATCATTAAAGAATTTATTTTTGAAATTAAGTCTTTCCTTGATGTTGCTAAGAAGTCAGAGCACACATATATTCTTCTAAGCACATTTTATGCTTGTACAGGTTACCTCCCATATGTCTTTCCATATGTACCTTGTACATTTTTACCTCCCAATCTACCTTGTTACCTCCAAACTTGCAAGTAAATTGTTACCTTCCATATGAAGAATTATTAGCCACTGAGACAGAAATTAATGTTTCACCTGCCAAAGGTCCCAATGTTCAATCAAAAGTAGTACCCATAGTAGAAAATCCACCTCCTCTACTAGATATTCTTCATTATTTGATAAGTTTAGGAAATGCGCTTGTCCCTAGAGATTAGTGAGTAGTATGCTCTAGTTGGGTATTAGATAGTCATTTCCATTTCATTTTGTAAATAAAAAAGGAAAAAATTGGCTTTATTGTTGTTAGATGTGAATTGTATTTATTATGATAAGCGTCAACTTGATTAAAGAAACTTGTGATATTTGGTTAATGCTTTGTGCAGGCCTCCATTACCTGCTCTACTTGCAACATCAGTATGTCAAGGCCTCCAAATCAATGGGAAAATTATATGGCGCGATGGTCAAATTTTTTACAGCTTCAAGCTTTAGAATAACTCTTTTGGTCTTGCAACTGCTAGACCTCTACAGGTACAGTTCATAAAATGTGAAAATAGTTGAGATATTATTTCTATTTACTATAAATATTACTAGTTTAACAACATGTAGATGCACATCCATTTTGAGTCGCTTTTCTAAGTTTTGTTCCTAGTAAATTAGGTGCCACCATTGCAGCCTGGTAGCTGAGCACACACACTACTACCAATGGTACTATTTCAAGACATATCTCCTGGACTAGCAAATGCTCTTTTGTAGGTGGAAGTAAAAAATAATCAACAACTTGTTGGTATTTTAATGATAGTATTTCATTTGAATTTTCCTTCACTAAGGATGGCAGGGTGGAGCATGCAACATTTCAGGACGTAATAATGAATGATAGGATCTAAATTTTAAGCTTTGGAAGTTTTCTTCAATTAGGATGGCAAGATGGAGCATGCAACATTTCTGGAGGTAATAATGAATGCTAGGACCATTCCCTCTCCACCTCTTTGCCTGCGCCTTCAACTTTGTTGGATTTTTAGGACTTTTGGGTCAGAAGGACTGGGTAGGATGGACATGTCCAAGAGATCAAAAGGGGAAGAGGAAGAGCACATAGACGGTGAGCTTGTTCTCTCCATTGAAAAGCTCCAAAAAATCCAGGATGAGCTTGAGATGGTAAGTTCTCATGCACTCTGAAAACTGGTTTTTGGGGTTATTTTGTTTTATTTATTTATTTTTAAATTGGTTTCTTTCTTATCTTTTTTTAAAAAAAATTGTTGATTCCTTTATCTATGTATTATTTTTTTGATTTATTGGTGCATCGGTGGATTTATTGAATTTTTTCTTGTCCATGTGCTGCTTGAAAATGATTTGTTATAGCCCTTAAGAGTGGGTTCGATGAAAAGAGCGGTTTTTTTAGTAAACCCACACTTCATCTTCATATTCTTTTAGTCTTTTGGATATGGACATTTTGATTGGTTTACATATATTGTTTTTCCAATAGTGTCGGGCAAAATATTTCAAGGAAAAATTGAAACTGGAACAACCTCAAATTAGTTATTTCAGATTTTTTCCATATCCATTTATTATTTGTGCATGAGTTGGTAAAGCTCGGGGTTCAACAAATGTAATATTTTATGCAACAATTCCTGAACAGTTATAGTCTGCCTGTTTATGATTAGGTTCATAATGACCTGGTGGCCTGAGGCTCTCTCAATGTAGTATGCCACACTCCTAAATCCTTTTTGGTCTCAATTGCAGTGTGCACGTTTATGATAAGGTCATAGTGCCCTGGTCACCTAGGGTACTCTCGACCTAGTCACTGCCCCCAAACGATATAACAAGGTTGTTGGACTTAATGGGAAAAGCTCGCAATTCTCTTCGGCACCTGCCCTTAGGGAAGGGTAGAACTTCCTTACCTATATGGTTGTTAACAGTTGGCTTATTCTTACATTCATCTTTTTATTAGTTGCTAGAAAAATTTCTTGGAGGAATTAGTGGATAGAGATTAAGTTGGATTCTGGATGATAATCAGAGTATTCCTCCATTACATATTTGCAATTTCATAGTTTCATTGAATTGAGGAAGAACCAGATTCATTGTATCACTTTTGTTTTCCCTTTGGCCACTTACATAGCAATGTTGTAGCTTTGGATTTTGTTTTTTCGTTCTACTTTTTCTCTCTGAGATTGAATCTAAAGTTTCCAGTACCTAGCAGAGCCTTTTTCTTTTCTATCATAAGATATATATGTGTGTAAACCTATGTAGTTGATGGAATAAGTTTGGAGTGGATTGAAACATTGAGACTTTGCTATGGCGGTGGTGATGAATCATTTTTTCAGTTGATCATAACATGTATATATGATATAATGGAGAAAATTCGAAAACGACGTGAAATTTTTAAGGGGTGCATTGAGTTGCTCTCTTTTGGCTATTCATCTCCAATTATGTTGAATGTTAGAAATGGGGGCCAACTCCAAAACTTTTTTTCTTTCGTGAGACTACATAAATCGGTCTCCAAATGAATTGATAATGTCCTGGTGCACTCTGGGTTGTTCTATCACTAGTCTTACATGGGATGTTTGTATTCAAGTCATTCAGGTTATTATTATTTTTAGTTATTATATGATGTCCAACTGTGTGGGGCCTTCTACATGGGTAAATTGCACTTGGGTATTATGGACAATTGAGTAATCAATTATTTTTTGTTCTTTGCCTTTCACTACAGGGTCTTTAACATTCATTACTATTTGATATGTTGAGCATTAAATATCATCTGCGCTTCTTTGTGCTTTTCCTTTCACTACTGGGTCTTTAACATTCAATACTGTTTGATATGTTGAGCATTAGATATCATTTGCCCTTCACCATAAACCATAAAAAAATAAAGCTTTCTTTATATATAATTTATTTGAATGAAAAAAGGGTAGAGAGCTATTGTTTCAATTTCTCTAGCGTGGCATACACCAAAATATGAAACACATCATTTCTATTTTAACAGAATAAGCATGCAGTTCATCAAATTAAAAATCGAATTATATCAAAGCTACAAATAAGAACAACCATTTTCAAAAATCCCCCTATTAGGGAACAACATGGAAATATGCTTATCTCAATTAGAATTGAGTGCCAAGGCTATGATACGTAGCTCAATGTTATGAACATTGCAACCTGTTTACATGAGATCGCCATTGTGAACTAATGACATTCTAGGAAGGGGTGTCTTCCTTTTGTACAATCTAAAACAAGTTCTTCATTAGATATATCAAATTTTCTTATAATACACATTCAATAATCATGTGATTCTAGATCCTTTGAATAGTAATAATGGGATACATATGATTGAGAATTGACCATGGTTGGAAATGTCTAATCTCAATAATTAGGCAGGGAAGACTGCAACTGAAGAAGTTGATGATAGCAATCTGCAGTAGAAGGCCTATGATCTGGGTCTTGTTCACAGCATCTATTCTGTAACGTGCTCAACAGCGCAGACACATTTAGCCCACTTGTCTTGATAAGTTTTCCAATACTCCACACATCAACTTTAACCCAATGAACATGCCTAGACATCTCAAGAGCATGGTTCAAGCCACTAAGATTATGAGGGTAAATTTGAGGTGCATCAATGACATCCTCAAAATCTATTATAAACCACTCATCTGATTCAATGTTATTCATCACGTTATCCCACCTGAGATCCCTATGCATAAACAAAAGGGTGTGCGAAGACACGAGTGCCTTGGTCACAAATTTCAGAGCTTCCACAATCTATTTGGGTCTGTTGTTTGGGTTTGTTCATGTTTTTTTATTTTTATCCTTTTTCTTTAATTTAAAATCAACAACTATAAATGTAATTTTAAGGGTTTCCATAACTCTTCACATGGTTTGGTGTTTGGGTTTGTTTGTAGTTTTTAATTTTTATCTTTTAACTTTTTTCTTTAATTTAAAATCAATGACTATAAATGTAATTTTAAGGAATGGCATAACTCTTCAGATATTTTTTTAAAGCGTGCTAGCTCAATGGAAGAGTCTTTGATTTAGGAGGTAACATTGATTAATCAATGATTTTGTAGTTCATTTTTAATTAGATGTGTTTTATATCGATTTATTTCAATGTTGAGATATTTTTGTTTTCATTGTTTTATAAATTGTTCATGTTGTTGGTTTACAGATATTGAAACTGGAACACCTTCGAGGGCATCAAGATTCCCACTTCTGCAAAAAAATGCCTTCAGTTCAACAATACATAACGTGGACATTGATAAGTTACTGTGAATCAATGCTTAACGTGGACATAGAATATGAGCAAATCAATGATATCTCAGAGATTAAAAATATACAACCATAGCTAGAACTGAAGTAGTGCAAATTTCGTAAGCAAGAGGTGAGAAATACAATTGCATAGCTTGCCTTATATAGAAGTAGGTGAACTCCAAACTCAGACTTGAAAACCATCTACACTCTCGGGTCTAGTTTTGAAGTTTTCATGTATTAAATTTACATGAATGACATCATCAATCATGCAAAGACCAGTATCACGAGGATGACATATTGTGGATGCCTTGTTGAGCAAACGAGTTATTCTTTTTTAGATTGAAGTGTTTAATCATAAATGTTATTTATTTAGTATTTGTGACTATTCAAAAACTTTCACTTTTATCATGGGACCCATTTACCTTTTAGCATAATCTTGCTAGCAACCCTTTTTTTTTGTGGACTTTTACCATGTGAATTTAGGTATCACATGTAGCTCTATACTCCGAAGGAAATATATGTGTGGTATATTTTTTAATTATTATTAATAATGAGATTCTTTTATGTAAGATAATAATAAGTTTGTTTATGTAAGATAGGATTTGGCAATCTTGTTAATAATTTTATTTTTATTTTTATTTTTTTTTTTTAACTTTTTGAGAATTTATTTCAATAGAATCACTCGATTCATTATTTTCCTAGAAATGTATTTTTTTGGTTAATATTATCAAAAAATGTATATAGTTTTATCTAGTATCCAGTGCTTTCATGTAATAATATTAGTTGGATTCATAATAAGATTACTATTATAGATATTCGATGGTTGTTGAAGATACCTTTAAGATAAATAATTGAGTTCAAAATTGGAGGATTTACCTCTCAAATCAGTTGTGATGAATCTCTCATACTAGTTTATAAACCATTCATTTGAACTTAAGTTGGGGTGGTGGAGAACCTATGGCCTGCCTCCTTATATTTTGTTTCAAGTTGAAAAGAGGTTTCAGAAAGCCTTTCCTTTGACCCCTACGATTTTGTTTTTAGGAAGGAGTTTGAGATTGTATGTGTTGTAGTCATTTTCAAAATTTCATGAATAAATCTAACCTTGATGATCTCATCCACAAATTAAGGCATTGTGTTATGTAAACTTATCTATGATTTGTAATTATTAGCACAAGACGCCATTAAAATCATGTCAATTGTTGGCATCTTCAATATACAAGTCCCAATAAAATCTATTCACATGTTGGAAGTAAATCCAATGATTATAGAAAGACAAATGTGATGGGATGGATGATCAAATTCATTTATACTTTGCAAAGAAAATATTCCAAGATATTTCAAAGATTAACAAGGTGTCACAATCATAAGATAACCTTGCACTTGTTAAACCACACATGGTATGTTGAAGGAGAATGGTAGTTTTAAAAACCATTGTAAAAGCCTCCATGTACCACTCATAAATTGTTATGCTCTTGACCTGCGTTAAATTCCAAATTCCAAAATATGAAAAGAAATACAACCCAGAACATAGAACAAAATGAGAGAAACAACAAGTATTTTATTATTAAGAGATGAAAGCAGTGTTCACTTGCCTCTTCGAGGGGGCAACCTCCAACACAGCAGAGCTCAATTACATAATAAGACTCGATATATCTCAATGGGGAGCCTCTATCCTTTATATAAGACTCATACTTATTGTGGCCTTCCCAAGCTATTGTCCTCACATTAAAAATAATCTACATAGAATTTTAAAGAGACAACTAGTCACAGTACTATTTCAGAGGAGTTATTCTTCTTAGACACCCATGCATTGTGCCCATAACTCCTCTTAGACACCCACTTATTGTGGCCTTGCCAAGCTATTGTCCTCGCATTAAAAATAATGTACATAGACTTTTAAAGAGACAACTACTCATTGTACTATTTGAGAGGAGTTATTCTTCTTAGACACCCACGCATTATGGCCATAACTCCTCTTAGACACCACTTATTATGGCCTCTCCAAGCTATTGTCCAAAATACCATTTTTCAGAATTTATTTATCAGTGTGCTAAACTCAAAAATCTTTCTAAGCAAACTATGATGTCCTCCTCAATAAGCCATGACGTCTCATGATTATTTCCCAATTATTTTTACCCAAACTACATCTCTATTTTTATATTGAAGATGTCACTACTTTCTAAAAATACTTAAAGACAAGGAAAATCCCTTGTCACAATATTTAAAACTCTAATAACAATTCAAGTAAAACACCTATTGTCTCATTACCTCCTAAAAGTAGTTGCTCCTCTTGAAATTGTCTTTCCTTTCGAAGTTTCCGTCTTCTAAAAGCCTTCTAGAGAAGCAATTTTGGTTATTTCTTTTGTACTAGGATATTGTAGATGACGATATGCTGGGAATGATGGAATATATTTTTTGGCTAATCCCCCATTAAAAACGTATTATGAGAAATATAATTACTACGCTTATATGCATGCATGTTAGCCATTTATTTGGTATATGCCTATTTCGATCTATATTTTGAACATATACAAATCATCCTTGATTATGGAAGTAGTGTTCATTGACTATTTCATTTAAAAATAATAAATTGCATTGGACCTTAACCCCATTGTTGAATGGTGATAATTTTTTCAAAATATTAGAAAAACCATGAAGAAAGTCATCTTGCCTTATAGGGCTCCACTAACATGCAAATATTGCGTGATTGAATCCTATAATATCCCAACATCAAAAATTTTATGAGATAAGGTACACTCTAGGTGTTGTAATGAAACTCTTGCACTAAAAACCCCTAACACAATAAAGATCTAAGAATGCAGCCTCTTCTTTATGTAAATAAATAGAAAAAAAATTACATGCCCACACAAGACCTACTAAAGCATGTGCCTTGCCATGTATGGCTGCCCATCAACAAAGAAATTAAATATATTGAAGCACAATCGTAAATCCTAGATGGATCCACTACACAAATTACTCCCATGGGTTTTCATACCTAGGATCAACTAGAACTAGCCTTTCCAAGTTCACAACAAAAGTCAAATAGATAAATAACTCTCCTATCCCCTTTAATAGGCTTGATTGACGCTTTAGAGACTTTATTTTATTGTTTTCCCTCAAAAAACAAAGGCAAATACCATGGGCCAATGCCATGGGCAACTGCCACATTAAATCCCTTGGGAAGATTCCATCTACTTTGACCATATCCAAATATATATATATATATATATATATAGATATAGATATAGATATATATATCTTACAAATCCTCCCTCCCAAAGATTGTTTTCCCTCAGGTAATCCACTTATATCCACAAAAGAAGCATTTGTATATTGATACCAAGATCCCATACAACTCAATGTGTTATTCCATGCCTCCATTCTAAATGATCATGAATGGATCCTTTGATACCTGAATCCAAAACAATCCTTTGGTCAATCCTACCCACAATGGATTCTCATAGATCCCAATGCCACCTAAGTCCTAAGAAATGTTGGTTATGACAACACCTCAGCCCTCCATCATTGCTTGTGCTTGAGGGTCCAAGTTGCAATATGGCCTTGGCTAAGAGTATCTCGTCAATAGATTTCCAACTCATAATCTCTCATAAATCCACCTCGCGGGAAGTATATAATGCATGAATCCCAAATGTACTCCTCTTCCTGCCTTGTGAGGGGCTTGAGTCATTCCTCGACACTAGACAACGGGGTCATTGGTTCAACACATACCCCTATGAGCTCCTCAAATTTTCTATTCTCCTGTAAGCGAATGTCTCAGGCTGCCCCGACTCTCTACTTCAACATCGTAAGATCTGCCTTCAAATGCATGATCCTTTCCCAAAAGTTCTCTACTATAAATTCTCATGCCTTGTAGAATGTCTCTATATTTGACTGCGCTAGATGCCCCATGACCACAAATTTAACTTGAACCTTTGTTTGACCCTCTAGAAATGGCTTATCCTGCATACTATATTTGTCATAATACCCTGCATGATCATGCTCATCATGTTGGTTTATTATTATTGGCTTCTCATTTGGTTCTCCTAGAATGTCTTCTTCCTGGCCTTTCTCACATGTGGGGATAAGTTGTCCACCCTCTTTGATTATCAAACATGGATCTATTGGTGGACTATTATCTATACCTGATTGCCCATACTCTTTATGGATGTTCTCCTAGATATCTATAGACTCAACTACCTCATCCTCAGGAGGAATTCCCTCCTTCCTTTCCCAATTTACTTTGTCAAGTTCATTGATTATCATCGACCTGTCTTGTAAGTTTCTTTGAAAAAAATGGTGTTGTTGCTTACCATTTGTACTTGACGGTTTGGATCCTTCATAGGCTCTCTTCTAAAAACCATGAAACAAACTATGGATGAATCTTCATGATCTACCCTTGTTTCCTCTTATCACCTCGACATGTATGGTTAAGGGCCCAAGGTCCCTTGTAGATAAAGCATAGTCCTCTCATCCTTAGTTCATTCTTGATGCATATTTTTTTCTTGCTTCCTCCATCAATCCTTATCAACTCCTTCGTAGTGAGCACCCTTTTGACTAATTTTATGTTTTTCCTGACAAATTTCTTGACTAGTTCATAGGATCCCTATGGTCCTTCCTCCAAATGGTCAAAAATTTACATCTTAGTATCTTGTAGATGTGATCATGGCCTTCTAATAATAGAGACACAATATTTTGCATGCTTGTTTTGAAATGGTTTGAATAAGTTGATGTAATATTGGTGTAAGAGTTATGGAGCAACTAACATATCCACTCATCACATTCCAAATTCAGTATGAATGTGGCAAAGTTGACTTGTGCCAAGGCTGTTAAAATTTCTACATCGGTTCTAAAAGGTAGGAAGCATGATGTTATTCAACCCTTTAAGGCCTTCCACTATCAACTACAATATATCCCTCATAAGATCATTATTGTAAGACAATACTCGGTATGTTAAAGCTATGATCTTGCTGAGACAAAAAGCAACCGTGAGCTTGAGCTCTTCACAAGGATGCTCCGAGAGTTTGGGTTGTATTAATGCAAGCATAGATGGTTTGAGATTCCAACTGAGTTTCCTCCATTCTGGTTGCCCAACCTCGAAGAGCCATGTGTCTAATTCCTCCAATTTTTCAAGGTCTATGGTTGACTTTGTTCGTTGCAATTTAAATCCAAGGCGAAGAACTTAGCTCCTCTTCATTGTCCTTCCTTCACTTCCCATGGGCATTTTTGTTGCATAATGGCATAGACCATTTTTTAGAAAGACTTGCTATTCTATTCTAAAGTGGTATTGCAAAGAAAAGGCCCCATGCTTCTTTTACTTTATCTAGAATTTTGTCTAAAATTGTATGAGTGTTTTCTAGGGAAAGTCCCATCTCCCCTCATACGAAAGCATGAATACACTAATTATTCAATGGATTTCACCCCAAGATAAAGTAAATACAAACTTGATTGGTAATAGTAAGATGATTGTACCACCTCATTCCTTTCCTATTCCCTTTTTATTTTTCACACAAAATCTCCTTTATATCATCAAACTCCAAAACTTGACAAACCCCTTGTCAAATGCTAAAACCAATCAACATTTTCAAAACTATAAACATTGTTTAGTCCATAACCCGCCATCTTTCATGCTTCCACACTAAGCTTTTTGAGCAGAAAATCTATCTAGATGGAAAAAGAATCAGTTTTGAGGTAAAGACTTAGATCTTCATCTTCTAATCAAGAGTCTGTGGTATGTCCTTGCGAGTGATCAATGGATCATGTGCGACATTGAATTTGATGTTAGAGGTTTCAAATGTATAGGCATAAGACTATATTCGACAATGATAAACCTCTACACCAATCCAACCACATAATGCAACATAATATATAACGAAAAAAGACATAGCATTACTTTATTTAATTATGGTGACCCGCCACGAAATCTTTTGATGAAATATAATTTACTCAATTCCGTAAAAACACGGTGTCTTTGCCTCTATGACTAATGTGTGAATGCTCTTGCTGTAGCAAGATCAATTTATCTAATGTAATAAAAAAAATACTTTGGCATGCACATGAAGAGGACCATGGTTGGCTCTTTGACTGATGCTATGGTAAAAATAATCTTGTCTTCGCTATTAAGAGTGATGACAAATTTGTCTCTCGTAATAATCGATGGTTAATGCCAGAAACGGAGCCTATGAAACTTGCTCGTCTCC
Source organism: Pinus taeda (assembly GCA_000404065.3). Classification (NCBI taxonomy): domain Eukaryota; kingdom Viridiplantae; phylum Streptophyta; class Pinopsida; order Pinales; family Pinaceae; genus Pinus; species Pinus taeda. The sequence goes on from APFE031607678.1 coordinate 94,498, forward strand.
TTGCTGCACTTAGAGGGTTGTGGTAATATTGCAATGCCCAGGCTATGTCCACTTCCCTTCGCCTGGAATAGATATGGGTACACTCAACTCCTTTCTCTGCTCAGACAGTTGTTGTGATAGTGTTTTGGCAATGCGACCAATGCTCAGGTTATATCAACTAATCAACATGCAACACTCATACTTCCTTTCGCATTCCATTGAAACAAATCAGAGTTTGAAACCAATATAACACCTCTACTCATTAGATGGCTCGGTGTTCATTTTAACACACAAAATTACCCTCCTCGTGACCTTGACTACTATTGAGAAACATCACCCTTTAGATCAACAATGGACTATTTGGTTATGAGTGCCTGAAATTCCCTTCTGTTGGTGGTATAGTCCCATGCGATTTATTTGATGGGTCTGCATGATTTTTTATCGACCTCCTTTCTCTAGTGATTTGAATACTCCCTTTCGTGGTGAGGTGCCTCCCAGAAGGTGAAACAGTGGATCAGATCATCCTAGACCTGATCCATGGCTCAGCAATGTCGGTAGAGTGTTTTGATGCAATCTATGCCTATGGCTATTGGTTATATCCTCAATGCCCCACATATTCACTTGCTAAAGAAAAAATATTTCACCTTATCTCCCTGTTTAACTCGGTCCCCTTTGATGAAAGTGTTATCACAAAAAATTGATCATCTAGCCTAATTTAAAAGATCAATCAAAGTACACCATATAAAGTCAATTTTGCCATAGTAAAATTGCTTTCATTGTGAGAAATTACTTAATAAACCACCTTTGTTAAGTAATTCATAATTAAACCCATGAAGAATAATTAAATAAATCACTATTTATTTTATTTTCTTCTAGGAATAATTAATTAAACCATTTTTCAATTATTATTCCTTGTGATATTTGACCCAATTATGAAAAATCAAAAGATAAATTATTAATTATCTTATTTTTCTCTAGGAATAACTAATTAATCACTAATTAATTATTATTCCTTGTCATATTTGACTAAACCCCTTAGGAATAATTAAATAAATCATTATTTATTTATTATTCCTTAACCAATTTGTTGAGATGATAAATAAATCATTTATTTATTTATTATTTCTAAATAAAAGTTTAAATATGTTTTCCCTCCTAACCAAATATAATAAAATATTCCAAGTGGTTATTCCAATAATGGAGTTAATAATATTTTATTATTGCTCATTATTCGAGAATAACTCAAAATTTTGTTATAAATAGAGGGGTTTTCCATTCATTATTCACTTTCAATTATTTTCGTTGTTGCACTCATTGTTGTCACTCTTATTATTTTCATTGCTGCACACCATTTCTCTGCCATTTGTGATCCTGTTAAGCTCAAATATTTTATTTGTTGGGTTTTAACATTATAGAGGAGAGAGAATCTACACAAGCTGAAGAGGTTTTAGGATAGGAAAGAACCCATCCCATAGAGGGGGACTAGTAAAATTTATTTGTTCCCTTCACAGGTGTTATAATAAAATATATTCTTTGTATATCTAGTTTCCATTGGATTATTGGAGTTATTACTATTTATTTTTGTTGTTTAACTATGATTGTGTCATAGGTCAGGACTTTGCTAGGTTTTGTTTCTATCATTTGCTACAAATCTACAATGTTTAGTAGCCATTATATTGTTCAGACTATTTGACATCCACAGTCTTAAGTGGGTTCTTTTCATACATCTTTGATATGAAAACACTACAACAAAATTCGCAATTCCATTGGTTTTTTACTTCAGATCCAGAAACTTGGGTGGCCTTCAGTTTTCAGGTTAGGGTTTCTTATTTTTTCAGACTCTTAATGTTATTTACTAGCTTTCTAACCCTATATATGTCAAATTTCTAACTTCTGCAAGTTTTCTAGTCTTTTCCGCAGGTCATAGGAACGAGCTGCGACAGAGACAATAGTTGTTCAGAGATTTTTTGACTGGGAATCAAGCATCAGAAATCACACTTTTTAGCCCCAAACTATCTACCAAACCATTCCTCCTCCTTATGAACATTTGAGCACTCCAGCCCCTCAAGCATTAACACCGTGGCCTCCCATGCATCCTCAGCCCCCGCAACTACTGCCCCCTTAGGGTCAGGTGTTTGCACAGTAGAGTGAAACCAATGCCCAAAATTTAAAGAAAAATAATAAGGGGAAGGGTAACAATTGTAGCAAGGGTAACCAGGGTAATCAAGGTAATCAACCTAGTGAATCCCAGGGGAACTAGCCTAAAACCAACAACTAGCAATAGGGAAGCCATCCTCATCCAAATTGGATCCATAAAGAATTGTCAAAGAACCATGACTGTATCAGGTTGGGACAAATCTCTAAGAATTCCAAAATAACAATAAAAAACACCCTGAACCAGTGGCAATGGCAGCCAATGTGGAACGACGAGGACCTCAGTCAAAGCACGCTGACCGAGGCCCATGGAGACTTCGCAGGAGGTCAAAGTAGCCCCTCGGAGCCTCGGATCAAGAAAATAAGGAGGTTTTTAATGTGTGAACAGGGCCATAATGGAGCAAACCTGAGCACTCAAATGCATGGGGAGCTGGAGAACTCCAGGTGAAAAAGAAAAAGCATTAAAAGTACAAAGGTGGGACCCATGCTTTGGAAACCAACAGGATTGATCGGGGCACCCTAAAATGGTAAGTGGTTTTGGATGAGAGTGGAGCAATTCCTTTCATCGATCGATGTGTGGCAAGCAGAGGTGAGAGAAAACCATTTTTGATTGCACGCTAATGGTCGAGAAAGTCAACTACGTGAAACATGCGTATAGCATTGGATCTAGGAGACTCAAATCAGATGGCTAAGATTGCACCCGGTGGGAGAAGTGGAATCGACGAGGGATAAATTGCGACTTGTAAAGATTTGAGGTCCATTCGATCACCACGGTGGAGAAATATTCATCCACGACGTAACTGAAGAAATGAAGTGATGAAGCAGGCTGGCATTGTTTAGAGGAGGACATGTGGCCACTCCCCGAGCGCTAATGATGACATCGAACAGGGAACTCCAACAGAAACTGCAGAAGGTGAATCGATAAAGGTGGAAGAGGAACCAAACAGTCTTAGAATGAATGGCTAAAACCCATGAACAAAGACAGAATACAAAAAAAAGAGAGGAAGTGAGTTAGTCAGAGAACCCCAAGAGGAGGACTGAAAACAGAGAGATAGAAACAAAGAGAAGAAGATAGTAAAGCAAAGCAGAAGAAGGCAGATGGCCGAGCTGACCACAGGCAGCATTGAGCACCTGAGAGATTGAGAGATTCAAGCCATCCCATAGAGGAATCTATCTGGACTGAGCACCACATTAGGTTACTTCCACTGTAGACCAGAAGATCATATAACTGGTAGGCCAATAGAGTTTGTGCACTCCAGTGGCTTGGGGAATCCAAGAACCACCCTTCCAAGCAAACCTACTTCAGGAGAACTCACATTGAGTCCCTGCATTGTAATTTCTCTGCTTAATGATACAATAAAAGAAGGCCACCGCTGAGTTCTAGACCAGAGATGTAGCCCTTGAGAATAGGGTGAACTCCTTATTAATTCCTTGTGTCTTTGTGTTTTCTTACTGTATTTCTCTGTTGTATTTCCATTTAAATGTCAGTGTATTGGCAATCTGATCAATTCGTTGCTTAAATATCACATAGCACACACCAGCACATGAGTCTGTAATACCTTTGTTCAATAAATCTTTAACTGATGTCACTCATAGGGTGAATATTAGATCAAGTGGTATCATAGCTCTAGGCTGTAAGTTTAGACAAGATTGTGTTGGTTTAGCTATGAATACCCACTAGATCAAAGCTCAAATTAGGAGAAGAAGAGTTGGTGGAAACTAATCCTGAAATTGGGAGAGTCTATCCTCGGAAGACAATGTCAAAGGAAGGTTATGTGGGGCCAGACCCTCAATTCATAGAAAGTTTCCTAGCTATAAAGTCTATGGTAGAAGAAATGTATAGGGACTTTAGAAAGCATAAGGTTGAAGATTCACCAGGTTCTAAACAAGATAAAGAAGAAGATGAGTCTCACTTCCATGACCACTCCAAAGAAAAGTGGAAAGAGGAAAGCTTTCTCACAGCTCCTAATAGCACTGTGCATAATAAGAAAGCATCTTTGATTAAGCTAGATGTTAAATTTGATTTTCCTATATATGATGAAGAGCTAAATGCTGAGAAGTTGGAAAATTGGATTAGATAAATTGATGTGTATTGCAGGGTAGAGAACATAGGCATAGATAAGAGTAAGATTCAGCTGGCAAGCCTACGCCTAGGAGGCACTGCCTTGGTTTGGTGGGAATGCAGAACCCAAGCTAATATGAAAAGACATGGTAAGACCATCTCTGTCTGGAGTGAATTTGTTGCTACAATCAAAAAGTAGTTCTATCCATTGGCTTATATGCAAAAATCCATGATGAGTTGGAAAAATCTTCGACAGTTGAAAGGGAAAAGTGTGCAAGGGTATACTCAAGAATTTAGAAAGACAACATTGATGTTGAGTATCTTATTAGACTCACTAGAGACTCTTTTGAAGTACATTGGTGGTCTACACAGCTACATGAGGCATTCCATCCTCATGTTTAATCCCACTAGTATAGATGAGGTATCTGTACAAGCTACTCATCTAGAAGCTAGAGGAAAGAATGGAAATCCAGAAGTTGGGGGACCATCCCAACCCACTGTAAGCAAGAACAAGGAGAAAAGAAAGCAGAAGTTGAAAGCAAGGAAGGCTAACACTGCACAGAAAGCCAAAGCTTCATGCACACACTGTAAAAAGGATGGGCATGATGATGAGCATTGTTGGATTCTGCATTCAGAGTTGAGACCTAAGAAGTCCAAGGGCAAGAAGAAGAAGACTTTTGTAGCTATTCAGAAATATTTGGGGTCAAACTCAGGAGATGAAACAACTATAGCAGCCACATGTATAAAAGGTTGTCTGCTTTAGAGAATGCTGAAATCAAGAACCACGTGCAGGAGTTGCTCAAGCAAGGGTTTATCAGGCCTAGCACGTCACCATGTGGGTCACCAATTGTTTTGGTGAAAAAGAAATATGGATCGTGGAGAATGTTCATTGATTACCGAGCACTAAACAAGATAACAATAAAAAATCGTTATCCCCTTCCTTGCATAGATGATCTTTTAGATCAATTGAAGGAAGCTATTTATTTCACCAAGCTGGATTTGCAAAATGGATACCATCAGGTTAGAGTTGCAGAGCAAGATGCGTGGAAGACTGCTTTCAAAACAAAACAGGGATTGTATGAATGGATGATTATGCCTTTTGGCCTAACTAATGCTCCTGCTACTTTCATGAGATTCATGAATGATGTACTCAAATCTTTTCTTGATGATTTGGTTATTGTGTGTCTAGATGACATTCTAATTTTTAGTAAAACGTGGGAAGAACATTTAAAGCATGTTAAGTAGACATTAGATGTTTTGAAAAGAGAAAAACTTTATGTTAAACTCTCAAAATGTGAATTTGGCAAAACATCTCTAAGCTACTTGGGTCATATAGTAGGGGGAGATGGATTGAAAATAGATCCCTCTAAAGTGGCAGTCATTGTGAACTAGCCTAAACCCAGGTCTGCTACATAAGTAAGAAGCTTCTGAGGAGTAGCACAATATTGGACGGAGTCCATTTCTAACTTCTCCTCGATTGCAGCTCCCTTACATGCTTTAATAGGATTGAATAAGGTGTTTCTGTGGGGAGGCAAACATGAGAAAGCCTTCAACACCTTGAAAGAAAAGATTAGTACAACACCTGTACTAGCACTGCCAGATCTAGAAAGACCATTTGAGATCCAAACTGATGCTAGTGACTATGCCATGGGAGCAGTGTTGAAACAACACGATAAGCCCATATGTTATCATTCTGAGACTTTTAATCCTACAGTAGTTAACTATCCTACATATGATAAAGAACTGTATGCATTAGTTCAAAGTGTGAAAAAGTTGAAATATTACTTAATGGGAAAAGAGACACTAATACATACTGATCAGCAACCACTTCAATATCTACACTCCCAAACTAAGTTGCAGCAAACAAGACATTACAGGTGGATGGGTTTTCTACAAAAATTTCATTTAGTCATCAGATATAAAAAGGACATACATAACAAGATTGTAGACATGCTATGTAGACCCATTATAAATGAATCTACCATACCTAAGCATAATTATGTGATAGATGGAAGCTACATAGAACAATATGCTCAGGATATGGACTTTAAAGATGTATATGAAACTTTGAGTCAAGGAAAAAGAGTAGAATAATTGAACTATCATGTAGAGGACCGATACTTATATCATTGTGGGAAACTCTGCATTCCACAAACCGAGAGAGTAAAGATAATTAGGGAAGCACACACTTCTTTGATATCAGGTCACTTTGGGGTGAGTAAAATAGTTGCACAGCTGCAAAGGTTCTTCTATTGACCGAAAATGAATGAAACAATTTCTAGATATGTAAGAGGGTGTGCCAAAAGCAAGCCCAACAACAAAAACATTATGCTTGTACACTCCATTGATAATTCCTTCTCACCCTTGGGAAAGTGTCTCCATGGTTTTTGTTGAAGGACTGTCTAAATCTAGGAAAGGTCATGATTATCTATATGTTGTTGTAGATAGGTTTAGAAAAATGTATATTTTGATACCTTGTAGTAAACAGATTATACCTGAACAAACTACAAAACTATTCTTTGAACATGTATGGGTTCATTTTGGATTACCCACTTCCATTTTATCTGATCGACACACCCAATTTGTGGCGAAATATTGGTCGAATCTATGGGAATTGATGGACACCAAACTGAAGAAAATAGCTTTTCATCCATAAACAGATGGCCAGGCAGAAGTATTTAACAGGACAGTGATCCATATACTAAGAGGTTACTGCGGGAAACATCCTAAGCTTTGGGATGAACACTTGTGTTATGTGCAGCATGCTTACAACAGAGAAAAACACTCTTCTACACAGAGATCCCCTTTTGAGACGTGTTTTGGTTTCACACCAAGGTCTCCTTTGGATTTTGTCTTTGGTAAAGATACCATGGTTTATGGACACAGTGATGTGGACAAGGCAACTAGGTTAATTGAAAAAATCCAGGAGATCCACCAGGCAGTACAAGAGTAGCTAGGAAAGAGTCAAGCCAAGTACAAAGCTAGGCATGATAAGCATCAGATGGAGCATAGTTATCAAGTTGGAGACCAAGTCTGGCTATATTTTAGCAAGGACAGGATGCAAGGTGAAGGTAAAAAGATAAAGCCTATCAGGTATGGACCCTTTAGGATACTTGAGAAGATTGGTGAAAATGATTTTTGCCTTGATCTACCAGCTTACATGCACATCTACTCAGTTGTAAATGCAAATTGCTTGAGATTATTTGAACCTTCAATAATTGAGGACCCTGAAGAGAAAATTCAATTGCCTTCTATTGTTGACCTGCTATCTGAATATCTTAATGAATTGTAGGAAGACACAGTGTTGGACAGTAAGGTGATGACGACGCGTAGGGGAGATGTCGAGTACCTCAGAACTGGGCTCAAAGGTTCAAAGCCGAGAAGTGCAAAGTGGATTAATATTGGGCAAGTGAGAAAACAATACCCTCACATAGTCGATGCTTAAAAACCAACTTTTGGTGGTCCAAAACCTTTTTCAATGGGAAGGCCATGATCTGAATTGGATCCATAAAGAACTATCAAATAACCATGACTGTATCAGGTCGGGAAAAATCTCTAAGAATTCCAAAACAATGATCAAAAACACCCTTAACCAGTGGCAATGGTAGCGAGCGTGGAACGACAAGGACCTTGGTCAAAGTGCGTTGACCAAGGCCCATGGAAACTGCTTAAGAGGTCAAAGTAGCCCCTAGGAGCCCTGGATCGGGAAAATAAGGAGGTTTTTGACAGTTAATCACACATCGTTGGGCGAACAGGGCCATAATAGAGGAATCTCGAGCACTCAGACACATGCGGAGCTGGAGAACCGCAGGTGAAAAAACAAAAACGCTAAAAGTAAAAAGGTGGGACCCGTGCTCTAGAAACTGGTGAGATTGATCAAGGCACCCTCACAGAGTAAGTGGTATTGGACGAGAGTAGAGTGATTACATTCATTTATCGACATGTGGCAAGCAGAGGTGAGAGAAAACGGCTGTTGATCGTGCGCTCATGGTTGAAGGAAGTCAACCACATGAAACATGCGTATGGAGTTGGATTTGGGAGACTCAGATTAGACAACTGAGATTACACCGGATGGGAGAAGTGGAATCAATGAGGGATAAACCATGATTTGTAAAGATTTGAGGTCCATTTTACCGCCACGGTAGAGAAAGATTCATCCATGATGTAACTGAAGAAACAAATCGACGAAGCATGCTGGCACCGTTTAGAGGAGGAAATGTGGTCACTCCCTGAGCGTTGATGGTGATGCCGAACAAGGAACTCCAAGCATAGCTATAGAAGGTTAATCAACAGAGGCAGAAGAGGAACTAAACATTCTTGGAACGAATAGCTAAAATCCATGAATAGAGATAGAATACAAAAGAAAAAAGGAAGTCAGCTAGTCAGAGAACCCAGAGAGGAGGATTGAAGACGAAGAGACAAACAGAGAGAAGAAGACAGTAAAGAAAAGTAGAAGAGGATAGAGGGATGAGCTGACTGGAGGCAATTTCGAGCACCTGAGAGCTTGAGAGATTCAAGCCATCCCATAGAGGAATCTATCTAGACAAAGTACCACATTAGGCTCCTTCCACTGTAGGCTAGAAGGTCATAGAGCTGGTAGGCCAACAGAGCCTGTGCACTACAAAGGCTTGGGGAATCCAAGAACCACCCTACCAAGAAAACCTAGTTCAGGAGGACTCACACTCAGTCCCTCCATTGTAATTTCTTTGCTTAAAGACAGAATAAAATAATGCCACCACTGAAATATGGATCAGAGATGTAGCCCTGGAGAATAGGGTGAACTCATTATTAATTTCTTGTGCCTTTGTGTTTGCTTACTATATTTCTCTGATGTCTTTCCATTTAAATGTCTGTGTATTGGGAATCTGATCGATCTGTTGCTTAAATAACAGAGAACACACACCAACACATGAGTCTGTAATACCTTTGTTCAATAAATCTTTAATTGATGTCACTCATAGGGTGAATATCAGATCACAACCCAAGAAAAACAAGGTTATTCATATGAACATGTATTTTGGATGTTGTGGTGCACATGGCCATTATAGACATGAGTGTCCTATCTTACCCCAGATGTGCCAAATGTGGGAAGCTCAAGCAGCTTCTAGAGGCCAACAATTTCCTCAGAATCCTGCACCATCTCAACCGACAGTGCTTACAGATCCTTTCCCTCAACAAGGATTTGTTTCTTCTCAACCTTGCCCAGGTCAAGTAGCCCACCCTCCCCAACTTCTCGCTGTGGTGACTACCAGATCCTCTTAATGAGCTTTGATGAGGTTAATCCCTCTGATATCAACTTGCAAACTCGATGGCATCAATATGATAAGCGATCAACTTCATCTACCACTGAGTCCAAAGCCAAAGCTTCTACTAAGCCTCTTATGACATCAAATGTTCCATTAAAGATCCCTCAACCTAAAGCTGAGGTAATTCCCAAGATCCCAAAGGGAGCATTATGCCATAACGCGGCTTCTAACTGAGTTTCACATACATACAGTATAGTAGATGACTTGGCACAATCACCTCCCACCATGTCGATGCTAGATGTACTCCAGTCATGCCCATCTCAAAAGAAAGCTCTAATAACTTGTTTGGGCATAGTAGATCCTTCTGAAAATCGTTTGATTGTCTTCCCAGTGGATACATCAAAACATCCCCCATTTCCTTGCTCCATTGCTTTCTAGGTACTATCCGAGTTCGTAATGTCATCATCTCCCAATGCATTACTGACGATGGTGCATCCACCTATGTGATTTCCACTACCATTTGGGAAAAACTTTAGTCACTTGAGTTGTCCCCCTCCACCATCATTTTGCATGCTTCGGAGAGACACTCCTCCTAGCCTCTTAGGATGTATCGCAAAGGCAACATTGTACATGTAGATATTGAGGTTATTGATGCCACTTTAGATTACAACATTCTCTTGGTTCGTAGTTACACATATGCCATGTTAGCTATTGCATCTATGGTTTTCAACAAGATGTGTTTCCCCCATGAAGGGAAGATTGTTACCATAGATTAGTTGACTCACGACAAAACATCATCTGTGACATCCCCCGAGTCCATTACCTCATTAGTGTTAGATAAGAGTCTTCAACTCCTCCCACAGGTGTTTCACCATGAGTCTATAAAGATTCCTCATTGTTGGGTTCTTTCATTGGTGCTCCCCCTCTAATCTTAGAGCCTAAATATTGCAACATCATGTGTTATCCTCAAGCAGTGTGGTACATTCAATCCACAATGAGCTCCTCCGCACAGTGTGGTTACCATACCAGTTGAACCATCTAGATCCACCCCCGAGGACCTCCTCCATTTGTGGGTGCCTCTCCTATCTTCCCCCATCAACTCTTCCTTTAAGTCTCAACCATCCAAGAGTTGTTCCACTGGGACATTACCTTGCAGGCAAGATACCTTTCTTATTTCCCCCTCCTGCAATATTTTATGTCCTTGTCATGGCTTCATTGGTCCTTCCTAACATGACTTTAGGGATCCCTAGATGGTACATTGATCCCCCTACAAGCATTCTTCTTGGTCAGCTAAGACCTTATCATGCTCTGACCCTAGTTCAACTGGTCCCTATGGCCCCTACCACTACTCTAGTTCCATCACAACCTTAAGAGAAACCCACTCCTTTTGTGAAAGCATCTAGATAGGGGGAAAAAGCTAAGAGGAAATAATGTAAGGACATGCCTCCCCAACCTCCTCCAGTCCCCAAGGCTCCAAACTCATCACCTCTGTGCGCTTTGTGTAATGTTGTGGGGCACATGACCAATAATTGTCCCGAGCTTCCTCATATCAAACCTTTGGTTCATGAAATGTTCCCTGAGTCAAATATCCCTAAATTCCATGTTAACTTATTGGGTCCACCTAAGAAACTCAAAACATTACACAAAAATCACCCTTGTGCCCTGTGTGATCATCATGGTGACTACTCCCATTGTTGCCCTCATCTCAACAAATATTGTGATTTCCTTAAGACACTTTGTGAATACAAGACCACTCATAATGGATCACCTTCTCCTCTTCATATGGATTTTTGTACCAATACTAAACCAGAATAGGGGGAATCTGGTCCCACCATCCTGATCCCTTCCCCAGATGTCGAGATGACAGATGCAATGGGCCATATCCTTTACTTGTCACCATCCTTGAGTTCCTCGTAGGCAATCATTTCTGAGGTTTTTGAGCACACTTCTATTCAACCTCTTTTGACAGAATCCCAGGTCTCAAAATACATAGATCCTTCTCTACTATCTCGTTGTCTACCATTCCATATGATGTGTATATGAACATTCTTTCTCAGGTTGATGCACTAGGTACCGCGTCGTATGATGTAGTCAATATCCGTCTCGTCCACTTGTATTCCATTTTGATGAGGACATCATGGAAGAAATGTCTACCCCTAATTACCCTTGCACTTAGGCAAGGGGGAATATTTTTTGGAGGATTCTAAAGGTCATTTCCTTCCTAATAATCCCAATGCAATCTAGCTAAAGAAATTTTTCTGATAGCTTATCTCTTTGATTTGCATGTCTTTATTTCTGTCATGAAGTTAGGTAGGATGCATCATCTCATCTATCATCTTTTGCACCTTTCAGATGGATCCATCATCCACACCATATATTGGTCATGTTGATGGAACAAGTTGCTTGTCCAGGAATATAGCCTCGACAACCTGGGCCATTTTTACCTTGTTGCATACATTAGTCCTTTCAAACAACATGTTCATTGGATCTGCCACCAATAACCAAGCCAAATATGATGCAGTGATAGGTTTGTTACTCAGTTCCCTTTCTCATCACATCCTTCATCTTCATGTTTGTTTATATTGCTTGCTACTTGTCATGAAATTGAATGGTGTGTATCATGTGGAAAACAAGTCATATTTAGGAAATATCTACGTGTTAAGTTGTTGGTATGTGAATTTGAAACCATTACTTTTAGTCAAGTTCCTAGAACCCAAAATAACTATGTAGATACCATTAAAAATAACATTCTAGGTTGGCATTTATCACATGTATACCATAGAAGATAACCATAAAAAAAACACATGGAAAACCATCATCTTCATGTAAAAATGCATATTCAATCATACTATGTATCATATAAGTGTTCGGAGCCCATAGCTCTAAATACATCTGACATGCCCATAACATGTTACAAAAATTAAAATCATAGGGACCCACATGTTCACATATCTAGTCACTATCCAAAGGATCACGCACCAAAGGCTCTGCCCCACCTACATGTAGATCATGTACTACATGACCAGCCATCTTCATGCGCTGCATGATACCTCACCACCCTAAGGGAAGGCCATTACACTCATATATGTATCAATCGTATAGCTCATGCCATCCATGCTCAGAAACTCTAGTCAAGAGTACCCCACACCTATGGTGTAGATAAAGAAGTAGCACACTATCCTCTGGACCATGACAAGATGACGATGTTCCCCAATCTGTAGCCACAGGCGTTGCGGCTCGTCCTACATTTCTTGTCGATTTTACTGGTGCTATGTCTGCATACCACATATTTTACACTTTGTACCATATACATGTGATAAAAATATGAAATGCACCATAAAAGTAGCAACTTAACAATTAACATTTGGTCCCCATGCTTGCCTAAGAGAAAGTGGCAAGTGAGGATCTGCCTAATAGTTCATCCCGCCATAAGGATAATCGTCATTCTAGAGGGGCATCTAATCTCAATGTGCAAAAAACACAGGTTGGAACACCTGTTTCACTCCCCATCCTCATCTATATAGTAGCTACCCCCAGTGGCAGATCCTGGGCTCCTGTGGGCCCCCATATCAGATGTATACATGAGGAAGAATGGTGGGTATCTTCTCAAAGAGGAATTCACACAATACTGTACCAAAAACATAGTCATGGCTCGCATGCATAGACTTACCTGTCGTTTCACTGGTGATAGCATCATCTTGGCCCACCCATAGTAGGTCCTAGCCAAAAAACCCTCAACCAGCATCATCTGCCCACCTATGATGTGGTGGAACGCATGGCTGCCCAAGACCCGTAGCACAGCTATGGAAACAACCTATGTCTCTAGCTAGTCTAAATCACCAATCAGGATATTTGTGCCCTTCACATGCACATCCTATGGACAATGGTGCTGCACAAACTTTGTAATGTTCCTCCCATAAGGAAACACCAGATGTATATCCCCCACCACTCTAAGGGGAGGGAGTCCAGTGAAGAAATAAATATCCTGTAATGTGAGCTCAATATTGTGCCCCTGCATGACAAATACCTCATGGTATGGATCCCAATAGCTCACAATCCTCAATAGCAAGGGCTCACCTACCCTCATCAATGGGTTCTCTAGCAACTTGAGAACCCCATAGTGAGCCAATGCCCCCCAAACCCCCTGTTCCATCTGAATCTCGGATCGGAGGGTATCCAAGTCTCACTCACACCAGTTAATTTTTAGCTCTGCCATGCCTGCAAAACACCACATGTATTATCAGTTGAGAGAAGAAAACACTGATCTACACTAATCACCCTACAACCCACACCAAGCAAGCAAACCACCCGTATTTTCATACCCAAATCATAGTTTTATGCCCAGAAAGTGTGAGCTCACAGGTTTTCACCTGTTTTGTGTGATCCAAATTGCATTTCTAGGCATAAAAAATTTGATTAGACTGTGAAGAGGAGTAAGGGTCTCCTAGGGAGCTGCCAGGAGCCAAAAATAATGAAATAAATAACTAAAATTGAAGAGATGAGTAAGGCCACCTACCTGAAAGTCACAAATCCTGATTCTGATGGGCGGTTTTTCCACTGTGATCTCCACAAGATTTAGGGCCTTTTCCTCCTCTCCAAATTTACCACAACTGACTTAAAAAATGAATCCCAATTGGAGGGAAAATGTCCTTTCATAGAAAAATCCACAATTTTTCTGTCGCCCACTGTGACCAAACAGTATCTCATCCTGAAAAACCATCAACATCATTGGAAATCTCTCATCAAGTACTACAATGAGTCTTTCTTAGTTTTGGATTATTTGAAACTTCACTAGGAAGCCATTTTTCCAAGAAGGATCACTTCGTTGCCTCTCAAAATTGGATTTATTCATATGGGACACTTGTAATTTGCAGACCACCTTCCCTTGGAACTTGTCATATCACGTGTCAATTTTCGTCATGTGTGACCATCATTTACTCATTTTTTCATGGTCTCCACCAAGCCTATTATGTGTGGTAGTGTCATCTAGTCACCCTTGTCCAGAGCATCTGCAATGAGTCACCCTTGCATCCATGGAGTCTGTTTCGTATCCCATTATATCATATCACAGTATTCCATCCATATTTTGATACCGTCCATCCCCTCTTGCCCATTTTTCCCTCCAGTCATACTCTCCACATCCCATCCGGAGTTGAGTCAGTTGCTACCACGTCAACCATGCACTTTATGCTTTGACAAGGTAAGTCATCCATTTGTCACTCAATCCCTCATTTTCCATTGTACCTAGTGTCAGTCCATCAGTCACATTACTATTTTCCCTCATACCTTAGTTGACGATCCTCATTGCCTCACCTATCATGGGCCCTATTCTGTTGACATCAGCTCATTTATTCCATAAGAACAACCTATATGGCGGTGTATCTTCGTTCCAGCTTCCATTCTTGTTTGGTACTTTGGATCGAGTAGAGGGAGTCATTATTTCCCTTTTATTTGGTTGTTTCATGTTTGTGATCCATACACTCGATGTTTGAGTGATGCAACAAATTGTGCAAGTGATTCCTAGGTGTGCGTGAGATGTTTGAGACCTCATGAGGGGGTGGCACTTCAGGTAGCCCCCCACATGCTCAGATGCATTCCTATTATGCTATAGCATTAGATGCAGTTCCATAAATATAATGGGTTCAGTTCCTACCAATCACAGTGTTCATAGCATGCACATCTCCTTTAGATGATCCATTTAGTTTTGCAGATCCCTTCCTTGTTCAACGGGGCTTCTTTGGTTGTTCTACCCTCCCTCCAACCCATTTTTTGAGGGAAGGGCCATTATATCTCATGTAATCAGTTCATATTATATTCAATCCTGGCTCATATTTTTCTAGGTGCATTACATATATGGAACACATTGTACTATTTTCTGACTCAGTTATGCCAACATGTCATGTACCATTCAGCATGTACTTCATTGCGCAGTTTGATGTTTCCTAACACACCATTATTTTTGTACTAAGCTATCTCAGTGGGTATATGTATGCCTCCCCCACCTCATTAAGGTCTGGTACCACAACATAAAAGGCGACTTGCATTGGTCTTGCCCCCTCTATCCCTATCCTCTTACTATAGTTGTATTGGTCTCTCTCTCTCTCTCTCCACTTTGTTGTGTAGTCATTGTGTCTTTACAGCACAGTTCGGTCATATGTTTTCCCCCTAACACTCGTATGTTGCGGGGAAATCTATTATCACCAAAATATTGATCATCTAGCCTAATTTACTAGATGGATCGAACTACACCATTTAAAGCGAATTTTACAATAGTAAAATTTCTTTCACTGTTAAAAATTACTTAATAAACCACCTTTGTTAAGTAATTTATAATTAAACTCATGCAGAATAATTAAGTAAATCACTATTTATTTGATTTCCTTCTAGATATCAATAATTAAACCGTTGTTCAATTATTATTCCTTGTCATATTTGACCCAACTATGAAGAATCAACAGATAAATTATTAATTATCTTATTTTCTCTAGGAATAATTAATTATTATTCCTTTTGAGATTTGAAAAATCATTATTTCTTTATTATTCCTTAACCAATTTGTTGAGATAATAAATAAATCATTTATTTATTTATTATTTCTAAACAAAAGTGTAAATATTTTTTCCCTCCTAACCAAATACAATAAAATATTCTAAGTGGTTATTCCAAGAATGGGGTTAATAATATTTTATTATTGCTCATTATTCAAGATAATCAATATTTTGTTATAAAATAGAAGGGTTTTCCATTCTTATTCACTTTTGACTATTTTCATTGTGCACTCACTAACTGTAACTTTGATTATTTTCATTGATGCACCCATTTCCTCTGCCATTTAGTTCCATTAAGCTCAAACATTTTATCTTATTGGGTTTTCAACAATTATAGAGGAGAGAGACTCTAAAGAGGATGAAGACGTTTGAGGATAGCCAAGAACCCACCCCATAGCGAGGGACAGGTAACACTTATTTGTTCCCTTCACAAGTGTTATAATAAAATCTATTCTTTGTATATATAGTTTCCATTGGATTATTTGAGTTATTACAGTCTCTTTTTGTTCTTTAACTATGATTGTGGCATAGATTAGGACTTTCATAGGTTTTTTTTCTATCATTTCTTGCAGATATAGAATTTTTAGCAGCCATTTATTTATATTGTTTATCATCCACATCCTTAAGTGGGTTCTTTTCATACATCTTTGAGAAGAAAACACAACAAGAGAAAGAATTCTGGAAAATGCGTGGAGCAAAGACCCTTGAAACCCTCAGCCTTTGGAAAAGAAATGTGGCCTCCAAGTTATCAATCTCTAAGTTCGGCTATGGGTTCAACCTCAGTCCTAGGATGAGCTTGATTAAACAATTTATATTCTTCCTTGGGACCAAGTTTAGAAGCTCGACCCTCCAACCTTTTCAATTAGACTTCTTTTACCTCCAATGAAATCAATCCACGATTATTTCAAGGAGAAACTTTATATCTATGAGAAAGTTAAAAATGGCATCGAAAGGCAGCATCTCCTCCTTAGATTTAAATGATCCAGTCTCTTTCCAATATAGATTACAAAAACATATTCATACCATTGATCTTGAAATGAAACTGATATAATCTGATATGGTATTTGTGCTTAGAATTTAGCCTTTGAACCCTTGGTGTTTGATCCTCTAAGAGGAGATGAACTCTTCCATTGGATTTCTATAGACCTGTAATCAAATTATAGTCAAAATGGTAGTACCTCCTACAACAAATCTCACAGCCTTGCAATACAATTGAAAAGAGACCCTCAAATATGATAGGGGTTCAATCTCGACCCTGTAAACTGGAATGGATAAATATGGTAAAGCAGACCCAGGTCCAATCTAAAAATTTTGCAAAGTAATGTTTTCTCTTTTGTTTGCAATAAAATAATAATTGTCAAAATAATGCAGAAATTTCTTCTTCCAATCAACCAAAAAATAGAACCAACTAGGATAATATGAAATACCACCGAATATGGAAATGTTGTCTATTATAAGCATAAATTCCACCAAAGTTCCCTGCATGAAACCTCTGAATAACCCTACAAATAATTTAGAATTTACCAAGAAAATAGTTAGGCTAGCGGGACGCACAACTTTGATACCACTGTAATTTCCCAATCATCAAAATTTTAATCAGTTTTGGTACATTGTAGGTGTTCTAATAAAATTCTAAAACACTGAACACAATAAAGATCTGACAATGCAACATCTTATTTATGAAAATAAATATAAACAAAAATACATGCCCACAGAAGCACTACTAAAGCTCGTTCCTTGGCATGTATGGCTTCCCATCAACAGAGAAATTAAAGATGCTGAAGCACAATCTTAGATCCTCGATGGATCCACTAGAGAAATTGCTCCCATGGGGTTTTCGTCCTTGGGATCAACTAGAACTTGCCTTGACAAGCTCTCAACAAAAGAAAAATAGATAAATAACTCTTAATGATTACATTGTTAGGCTCCTATCCCATTTGATATGCTTCATTGAATCTCCAAGGACGATATTTTATTGTTTTTGCATGAAAAACGAAGGCAAATACCATGGGTCAATGCCATGGGAAATTACCATGATAAATTCCATGGGTAGATTCCATCCACTTTAACCATATCCACAAAAAAAATAATATTACAAATCGATTGCTTCTTATTTAGTCTAAGAAGTTTATGTTTAGGAATTCTCCAAGATCCATAGAAGAAAAAACTTAATAGAAATTACTCATCAACACCACAAAGTATGTTATTTTTATTGAGAATATTGACCACATGGAAAGATGCTTATTAAAGTGGATGTTAGAGAAATCCCTAAATCATAGGTCTAACAATAACAAGAATTGTGTTACATTTTGGGTTATTTTCTTAAGAATCCTAATTATGTATTAAAAATGTAGCTCAGGCATTAAATTTAAATGATATTCCTTATTGATTTTTGGATTGGGATGAGAGAGTGATAGGATACATTGTATCTTTTCCATACATAATGTATCTTTCATAAATTAAATGGACAACCTTCCTTCCTTAATTCTTCATGAGAAACCATCCTTCCAAGAGGCATTAAGGTCATTTCTATACAAGTAAGGCGACCTACTAAGTCATAGATTTGAAATCCAATGACTCTTCTATGAGCTGACCAAGATTTAGTACCTCCTACTCTTCTCCAAATTCTCCAACAAATCAATGTACAAATGAATTGGAATTGAGGGCAAGAATCCCTTTTATAGGAAAAACTATAATTTGTTTTGGCCATTAGGAGTAAATGGTAGCTCAGTTTGACAAATCGTCAACACTCTTGGAATTCTCTCATCGATCTCTACAATGGGTCTCCATGTTTCTTGTAATTTTAAACTTCACACAAAGCCATTTTTTCCATGAGGTCTCACTTTTGCGCATTAAATCAAATCTATTAATATGAGTCACATGTACTCTCGTACCACTTTTCCTTTCAAATTTTGGGATTATGAGTCGAGTTTCCCATGTGGAATCATAATATAGCCACCTTTCTTCAAAGCATTAGAGCTGAGTCACCCCTACATCTATGGAGTTTGTTCAAAGTCCCATCGAGTCCTAATACAATATACTATCCATCTATGTGTTGCATTCATCCCATTTATCTTATATTTGACCTCCACCTATCCTCATGTGCCTTTGAAAATCCTCCATCTAAGTAACTGACCATCCCTTATGGAATTGTGTTAGTCACTACGAGGTCAACCTTGCATGTTATGCTCTGACAAGTTAAATCATAACTCCATGAGTCCCCATACCTTCCAATTAACATCCATGGTGTTAGTCATTATTAGCCATAATACTATGATCCTTGTGCCTTTGTTGAGGATTCATAATTGCCTAAACTCTGATGGGCCCGCTTTTGTTAACATCAACACATTTATTCCAGGAGAGTAGTCTAGAGGATGATGTACCTTGGTTTCATCTTTGATCCTTTCTTGGTGCCTCTAATCAAGCAAAGTGAATCATTATTTCCCTTTTACATGGTTTTTTTTTTGCATGCTCAAATTCAACTCATTATCGCATGATCAAGAAACATACACTTGGTGGTTTTTGTTATCTAGCATATTTTCCTAGATTTGCTGAGGTGTGTGTGAGATGTTCTAGACCTCATGAGGGGATGTCCCTTTAGGTAGCCCCTCACATACCTAAATGTCAGAAAATTATGATCTAACCTCAGAAGAAGTTATTTTTATTTGAATGGCTTTGTTTCTGCCAATTACATAACTCACAACATGAACCTCTATTTAAAATGGTCCATTGAGATATTTAAATACCTCTCCTATTCATCAGGGCTTCGTTGGTTGTGATCTCCCCTGCCTTATTGAGATGTTTTACTCATCAATAAAGGAAACTTTTATGTCATAGGTAGGTTGCACCCCCTCCAACTTCACTCTTTCCTATTACTTGAGTGATCTCTCTCTATCCCTATGACTTCGCTTCGGTGTTTTGTGAAAGTGAAGCTACAACATATTTCTGTCATATGATGTGCTCCTCAAACTCTTATGTTGGGCAACAATATGTTATCACCCAAAAAATGATCACCTAGTCATCTATTACTAGGTTGATCAAAATGCACCATGTAGGATAGGTTTTTACATATTAAGACTTTCTTTTACCTTAGGCAATAATTTGGTGAACCAATTTCCTAAAGTAAGTCATTGCATTCTAAACTACTAAAAGGAGGGGAATTTTAAGACAATTTTTTAAGAAAAAATAAATCTTTTGTCTTAAAATTTTCAATATGATGCGCTAGTAAAAAAGGTGAAGGATTATGGGTTCGTATTTACACTATTTATGGTTTCTTCGGGAATTAGAGTGATGGAGGTTGACAACAAGTAATGGGATTTAGGGCGATGGAAGTTGAAAATAGAAGTGTGCATTGTGAGAGGAGCGATGGAGGCATTTTCAAAGAATGTTAATGGGTGGCAACATATTTTGAGTACGTTTCGGGGTCTCCATCGGTTGTGTTTCAATATGTTTTTTTTACCATTTTATTTATTTTGAACGCTACTTATATACATTGGTTGTTGTTATTATAAAATTGCTATGCTAGATTGGCAACATGGATTAGATTCACTTGAAGGATTGTTGAAAAATGTGGCAGGAAATTCTCAATTTGAGTTGGAGGAGTTAGAGTTCAGTTAAGCATGTGTGATTTCTAATTTGTAGTAGTCAAAGTCAATTATCTCAAGTTGTTTTCAGTTAAACTAGGTCTAATTGTTGGAGGAACTAGTGGAAGGCTAGTTCTGCTGTGAGACTTTAGTCAAATGCAATGATCATCTAGTTAAGTGATCAATCATCCCAAAATTGCTAGTGCATGCAAACAATTCGAGTTCCCCAACTATGGTGGAGATTACAAGGCAGTTTAATATTAGTTGTAGACTAGTCTTGAGTGTATAGGTGTTGCATGTAGTCACATGATCAACCTCAGGAATTGTGCAATCCATTTTTGAAAAATCCTAAATAATAGGGCCTAATTCTCAAGGAATTGCACAAGGAAATAGGGGCTCAAGCAGAGGTAGAAATTGACAAAGTTTGGGTTTGAGCTTCTTAGTGAGAAGAGGGATAGGTTATTCACTTAAGAGTTGTGCACAGTTGAGTAAATCAATTGTAATACATCTATATTCATAAGATTGATGCAAGAAGGCATTGGAGTTATTAGAAGATTTCTTTCACCACGAAAAATATTGTGTGCATGTAATTTATTTCCTATTGCATGTCTAAATTTTTTGTTCTAAATTGTGAATTAACTTTTGTACAGTAGTAGAGTAGATCTGTGTCTTATGATTTTGAAAAAATTTCACGATCAGTCGCAAATCTACACCATAATTTCCACATCGCATCATAGCAGGATTCACATTATAGCATGAATTTCAAACTTGTTTCTCAGGAGGTTTGAATTTGCAGTTCAGTGTAGAAAGATCTCTTAGGAACTAAAAATATGAGATTCAATGGGCTGAGGCGAGAGTATTCCCTGGAAGGAAACTCTAATTTCATTAACTGAAAGGGTCGCATGGAGGAGGTGTTCGATGACAATGGATTTCTAGAATACATCAAGAGAGATGTTACAAAAGCAGCAAAATCTGATGCGTAAAACCTTGCTCAATCCAAGAAAGTTGTAGCCAAGGTGTGGATAATAATATTCAAGGGGGTACGAGACCACATTGCCAGCAATCACCATGGGAAAGAAAATCCTTATGGAAAGTGGTAGGCACTCACAAATCTGTTCTAGAATAGTAGTGACCACAAAACGTTGGTGCTCAAGGATAAACTTTGAAATATCAAGATGTAGAAGAATGAATTTACCCTGCAATATCTGAGGAGATTCACACAAGTTCATGATGAGCTTGCACGAGTTGGTGTTACTCTTTGAAAGGATTGGTAAGAATATCCATTTTGGGCCTTGTTGGAAATAATACTGAGAGGTGGGGTGAATCAATATTATCAAATCAATAAAACTTTTCAATTTCCATACTTAGATACATATACACTACTTCAATTAAGGTAACCCGCATGTATACGCAACTGTGTCTAATGCAACTAGCGTATATCCATAGTACTTATGATTCAGTTAATCCATTAAATGTTGATCTTTAGTTAGTGCATCAGAACTTCATTAACCATATGTACAGTAAGCAAGTGTAGAAAAACAAAACAGATCATCACACACAAGAAGCACACATGAACGCCATGATATAAGGTGGAAACCTAATGTGGGTGAAAACCACCTGCTGCAAGTCGTCTCTATCTTCTTTTAATAAGAAACTTCATTTTACAATAGTTTTTTACTGGTGCAGTCTTATACCAGTCCGCAGTCTTCTACCTGCAGAAGGCTACAACCCTCTCTCATTTTCCAGACTCTCTTGGATGGCAGCTACAACCCCCTTAGCTCTTGTACTAGCTGATCCATTTACTAGTACGTAGGTGCCTGCCTACTGAATTCTACAATCTTCACTCATTCTCCAGCTGCTACTGGAAGGGAGCTACCACCCCCTTTACTCTTGTACCAGCTAATGTACTAGTACGTAGGCACTGACCTACAATCTCCTTTCATCCTCCAGGTACCACGTTTCATAAATTTTCAAACTGCATACTCCTCTAGAACAATACTAATCTGAAGGCTGCATTTCATCCAATTTTCATACTAGACCCATAAATATCATTGAAGCACAAAACACTCAATACTAGCATCATCAATTTCTGAATCACTGAAACACCGAAACCCTGTCAACAACATAGTCACCAGAACATAGAATAGAAAACAGAATTCTGTAACACTAACCAGATCCAACTGTAACTTCAATTATTATATCTAATAATGTATACTCTTCTACAATGAACAAAACCCACGTACATACGCACTTTCACCAAAGACAACCCGTGTACAGATCTGTAAATATTTACTCATAACCTTGCCGCTGTTCCAAACATCAGTCGACCCAGATCATAACATTCATACAATAAAACATGTGTCATTAAACAGATCTAGATTAAACAAGATCACATTATATAGAGATGATTCATTCCAAGCCATATAGATATGGATCTATCCTTGGATCTTGTTCTCCATCAACCACTGAGATTCCTCCTTAGCTTAGATCCATAACTTGCATACTAGATCTCATACTTCATCAAATATTCAAGACTTTCTCACTACTTTTTCCTAATGAGCTTCTTCTCCTTTTATAGCCTTAGGCCTTTCACAATACCACGGTCCAAAACCATAACACATCAATACCATGAACCCAATACTTGGGATCAAGACATCGGAGGAGATACCATGGACCAAAACCATAGGTTCAAATATGTCGGACTAAATACCAGGAACCAAACATAATTTCTCCAAAATGTATGTGATTTTCCTTGCGTGAAAATGCGTGTATATGCATACGGGTCTCTTCAACGACTAACCCGCGTGTATACGCGGCTCGGTCACGATGAACCTGCGTAAATATATTTTCTCTTCATTCTTGTAGTCTGATCATCAATTCCTTGTTTCTGACCTGCTGCACTATGATCTGTCATCTATGTGATTTTCCATCAAGGACAACACTTGTCTCATAATTCCAACAATCTCCCCCTTTGGACTTGATGGCAAAGCTAACTTGTCATTACTGAGAATTGCCATCTGATTCCTTTGAGCTGTCCTGCATCCCATGCATTCAGTCACATCTGATATTTCTTCTGTAGATTCATCTATTTATAAATAAGTGTGATGTTCTTCTACGAGTGGGTTGCCACCAAGTACAACACATGCATCATTGTGCCAACATGGCTTCCCAAGAGTTGGCATACCTATAAAGATTAAGTGAACGAGAGGGAGAAGCTACCAAATTGGGAACACTTATGGTACGATTTGGTACAAGAGGAAATAAGGCAGAATACTAGAGATGGGACCTCATCCAAGGGCAAGGATGAAGAAAAATTTGCATCGGTTGGAAAGGGAAAGAAGGGAAAAGGGGAAGGAATCTCAAACCAAACCAGAATCCAACCAAGGGAGAAAGAAGAAAGATTTGTCAAAAATTAAATCCTTCCATTGTCATGAATACGAGCACTATGCCACAAAGTGCCCACAGAAAGAGGCAAGTGAGAAGACCTTAGGACTCAGGTGCATTGTTCCACGTCACAGGGTGTAGAGACTTTTCAGTGACTTGGAGGAGAATGATCTCCATATCCACATCAACCTAGGGGATGACGGAAGGTAAAAAATGACCAGTATTGGTATAGCCAAGTTTCAGAGGGAGTTAGGGTCCCCTCTTAGGCTCAAGGATGTCATGTTTGTTGTAGGCCTAAAGAAAAATCTCATCTCTATTGCATTTTTGGAGGACCATGGTTATGACGTGATCTTCAACAAAGGAAAATCATTCCTGAGACATATAGCCACGAGACAAGTGAAGAAGATCAAGGTTTGTGTGAAGAATCTATAAACGTTAGATGTGGAAGATTGTGTTGCACTAAAAACTAAGGAAGAGAAAGTGTAGGGCCATGATGTAGGTGAAATTTAGCACATAAGCCTTGGCCATTTGCATATTGGTACCTCAAATAGTATATAAAAAATATCCACTAGCCTCCCTAAAGCAGCGCTCGAGCAGCAGGATGTATGCAAAGGATGTACCTTGGGGAAGTACATAAAATCTGAATTTCATGATCGGGACAACAAAGCTCATGCAATCCAAGAAAGGATCCACTTTGATGTTCGTGGACCTTTCTTTATGGCCTACACTACCCGACACAAATATTTTGTCCTTTTTATTGATGACTTCTCACATAAGTGTTGGATCTCTTCATGTGGAAGAAAGATGGGACAATCTCCAAGATCATAGAATTCAAGGCACTGTTCACGAAAGAAACCAAAAATAAGGTGAAGGCTCTCTAGAGCAATAATGGAGGTGAGTATGTGTTGAATGAATTTAAAAATTTGTGTTTGAAAGAAGGTGTTTGACGAGAGTTGACAACACCCCACAACCCACATCAGACTGGGGTGTTTGAGGGAATACCCATAAAATTTTGGGAGCAACAAGGGTGATGTTGCATGACCAAGGCCTACCTCTGCATTTGTGGGTTGAGTCATGCAATACAATATTTTGTTTGCGGAACTGAAGTTATCATCGGATTCTTGGCATGATATTACACCCAGGGAGGCTTTCTCAAGAAGAAAGATGAATGTGTCGCACTTCAAGATTTTTGGAGCCTCTGTTTACTTCCATGTCTCCAAAGAATCAAGGAAGAAGCTTTAGTCAACAACACAATTTGGGGTATTTGTGGGTTACACAAAAAATCCAGACAGCTAACATGTGTACTTGCCATCACTCATAATGATAGTTATGTGAATGGATGTAAATTTTGATGAGGAGAAATCTATGTGGTGCTCTCTTGAGAGGGAGCTTTAGATGCCACCAAAAGATGAGATTTTAGCTCAAAAAGAGGAACCTCAAGAAGTTGTAGAGAAACCACAAATTGTGGAGCAGAGAGTGGAGACCTTCACTAAAGCAAAACCTCTAGAGAAGGCAGAAAAAGAACCAAGGAAGTTGATAGACTTATGCAGGATGCAAGGGAGAATGTGGGATATCCTTCAAATTTTCATAAGAAAAGGATATCACCTGGGAGGTACACGAGCGACATGGCTCTTATGACTGAGCTTATAGAGATTGAGCCATCCTATTTTGAGGAAGAAATAGAGAAACCTGTATGGGTTGATGCAATGGTGGAGTAATATGAATACATTGCAAAGAACCATGTTCGGGAAAAGATCCCAAGAACAACATATGAATCAATAGTGGGTTTGAGATGGATCTCCAAGGTGAAGCAGGAAAAAAACAGAAGAATAGGGAAGTATAAAGCCAAATTTGTTGCCAAGGGGTACTATCAAGTTGAGGGAATTGACTATGAGGAGACATTTTATCTTGTAGTAAGGTACTCATCCATTAGATTAATTCTTCGTCTCGCTACATAGATGG
>APFE031607678.1:145677-167035 GCA_000404065.3 Pinus taeda
TTTGCCCCTATTGGTGGATCCCCCGCCTCTGTGTCAGCTTACATTATTGGTTGGTTCAGAGGGTTTCTGCCGTGCGTTAGCTACATCTTGTGTACGCCGGAAACGTACCTCGGTTCGGTTACTACATCTTCCTTCGTCCGATTCCTTCCACATTATTGGCCTACGGGTTACACTCGCGCTAGATTGATGAAGGATGCCTTAATGCCTTCCTTCTAGCGGATATTTCCCTATCGACTCCGACTCATTGCTCTGGGGCAAAGATCTAGAGTCCATTTGGCAGTACCTTGGGGTTTGCAGTCATTAGTGGCAGATCCTTCGCTATCGACAGTGGGAACCATCATTGTCTCCTGATCGATAGATTCTTACAGGTGTTCGACTTCAGCTCATTTATTCGCACTTGTAAGTTTGTACTGGGTACCTTGACACTCATTATCATTATCAGTGAGTAGTCTCGCATTTGTTAATGGTATACATCAATGGCCGGTAATCAAACGATTTCTCACATGGTCGACTTCAGATCATTTATTCCCATGGTGTAGAAATGTACCACGGCGGTCGGTGAAGACCTCAGGTTGTATCAGCATTCATTGGTTCACTTTACAGTTGTTCTTGTTGCTGCTAGTTGATACCGCTCCACCTTATATGTTGCAGTCATCCATGGAGACATTCTATATGCAGACACCTGAGTTGTACCATCCTTTTCCATCATGTTCAGTTGGTACCTTTTGGGATCAGTCTTTGATATCAGTGATCCGTTGTATCTTTCAGCATCATTGACAGTTTTATATGTGATATTCAGACATGTACTTGTTCGATCATGATCAAATGATCCATTATGTATTTTCCAGTCATTTATACTTGTATACTTAGTGGATCCGCTTGTACTTGATATGCAGACATGATTTGATTTCTCTGAGCATGGGTATGCCCGCCTCAGACGATGTTTCTTTCTGATCTTCTTTTTTGGCTTGGCAGGCTGAATTCTGGTGAAGTACTCCTTGGCTTTTGCAAGATTTTCTTTCCATGTACTTGCTTAATATATTTCGGCCATCATGTACCCCTTCTGCCCTCATATATTAGGGGGCTTCTGTTATAGCTCCAAATCTCACTATTATGGTTTGTGATGCTGTACTCATGGCCTAGGGCAACCCCTCCTTCCAGACCTGGTCCAAAATCTAAAAAATAGTGTTTTATTCCCTGTACGCGACATTGCCCTGAGTTAAACGTGTGTATACGCGGGTTCATATATACCCAACCTGCGTATATGTATTAAAACACTTAAAAAAATATAAAACTCCTTATTTTCGGGCTGAGATCGCGGGTTTTACCTGCTGATCACCTGTTAGTGCCCGTGGCCTCAACTGTCCCCAACCAATTCCTAACTAAAAAACTATTTTTGAATTGGTATAAAAAGACATCAAAGGGAAGGCCTAAGGGAGGAGAGAAGAGAGAGAAAGGTTATTATACTGAGATTTTCCCCCTGATCAGGTCTGAAGACCCTTGTACCTTCTGCACTTCCCCCATTTGTACAGGAAACCCTTGTTTCCTTGTGATTTGATGTTCATCCCTTAGTTATGGCATCTTGGAGTGAGTCTTGGAACGAGATATGCTACAGGCTTGAGGCGGGACGGATCTAGAAGGAGGCTGAGCTTGGAGCCTGCAGAGGTTGCTCAGGTGATATTACTCTTTTTGTACTTTCTATTTGTCTAATAAAGAAACACGTCTTGATTCCCGATATGCTTCTTATTTATGTTATTGATGTTCATGTTTGAATTTCATGTATGAATGGATGTCTAAAAGTTCATAACTAACTCCTTTATTGTATAACATAAAGATGATTTTTGTATAAATCTTTGTCCATATACTGCTGCATTCTTTGGAATTGTTGGTTTTGCAGGGTAAAGGAGCGAAAGGGACGTGAATAAGGGTTTGGACCCTTGAGGAACTACCCGAACATAGGACCTAAGGTACGTCCTTCTTACTTTAGAATTAGCTTTTGCTAGCATAATGGTTTTGTGTGTGCATGTTTCTTTGTTTAGACAACTTTGAGTCTGCTAGGGTTCCTCCCAAAAGCCCTAGGGGATAAAATCCCTCAACACATGAGCTCTTATTTGAAGATGAGAATGAGAGTGAAATGTTCATTTTTAATTGTACACCTAAACAAGCTTAGATATCCTTCCACCTCACTGGCTTAAAATATTGACTCAAGTCATGGTAGAATGTGACATTTTGAAGCGTGTCACTCTAGTCCCTTTGACATGGAGTGACACAACACCTTTTGTGAAAGAGCAACAAGAGAATGTTGCCTCTTTCCACTTTGAAAGTGGTGAAACTTTTTAGAAAAAGGGTAAATGTATAAAAACATCATGGAAAAAGGTTTCCAAAAATTTAAGAATGATTACATTTTATTGAATCACTACTACAAGACACTATCACCTCTTCCCCCATTGAAAAAGGTGAAACTGTCTAGAAAAACAAAATATCTGAAAACATCATGAAATTATTTTTCCAAAGCATTTAAAAATGATTCCATTCCATTGAATCACTACTACATGAATTCATCTTAAAATTTCATTTTATTTATTAAATTTATCATAATCAAAATTCTCCAACGAAGACATTGAGAAGCATTAGAAGATATATAAAAAAAAAAAAATCATAAGAGCTTGTTAAAACATACCATGGCAATTTAATAACATTATTTAAGACATTTTGTCTCCTTCGTACCAGTCACCAAATAAAATTTCAAGGTGGGTGATGCCATTTTTCTTCAAAACCTCAGGGAGCACCCTCGAGGAGATTTGAAGAGTGGAAGAAGAACAATGGGCGACACAATTTTGTTCATACCCTAGATTTTTGAATTCTGGAGAAGGTTTCAGCAATTTTGTTCAAACCAAGAATTTTTGAATTCTAAAGGAGGTTTCAGCAATGGAGACGAATGGTTTGCTACAAGTATCCTATTTTTCCCTTCCAGTTTGATAGAGGCAGGGGATTGTTGGGGTTATGTGCAGGGAACGGGACACCTAACTAGAACTTGCATGACAGGGATTTCCCTTTCCACCGTCACCCAAATAATTCCCCTCTCTCTCTATATGTTGTCAGCTTCTCCTCCAAGGCAGTGAAAGAGGTTGATAGACATATTCCAGAAATTTTGGACTCGAGTAACTAATGAAAAATCTTTGGTTGTTGGACATCCCCTTCGGAATCATACATTTTCCATAGCACAAGCAACAAAAACCCCTCTAAGGCTATTGCAGCAAAGCCTGTTGATAAATTTGGGGAAGAGGGAAAAAAAAATTCATGGAGCCCATCGACCTGCCAAGCCTTGTGAAAGAACTTTTGACTGTATCCATTTCTCAAAGTGATAAGTATCTATCTAACTCCAATTCTATTATCGAATTTATATCTTTGGAAGATTTCATGGTTATTGAAGCCAGAGTAAATTAAAGGAAAGGAAAAACCATAGTAAATTAAATTCAGTTTTCATCCATCAAAGAAAATAGACTTCTTTAACTAAGACTAATTCTATCCTAGCTTTAACTGATGGAATGCAAATTTGGTAGCTATGAAAAATAATGTGCAGCATGGACTGAGCATGGGTACTAGAAATTACTAATTAGAGTATATAAAGGTTTTTTAAACCCAAGATGTAAAAATCATATAAAAAGTGATGGCTCTAGGCTAAACCCATGTGTGTGTCCTGATTGCCTTAGTGAGTTGATATGAGAAGAAATTTTGAGATGCATTTGGCTTAGACATCAATAACAGTCATACCTATTTAAATGAGATTTTAGAACATTGTATTTTAGATTTCAAGATCCTTTAAATGATCTTTATTGGTCATGAACCCCCTTTCCTTTGATACCAGAATCTCAGAGACGCACAAATGTTGATCCTTTACCTTCAATAAGCATCTACCCAATGGAAAATCACGAACACTATTTTTCAAACCCTCCTGATTGATGTCCAAGGGCCGAGGATACTTCACCTTTTGTAGCCTTTTATACTTCTCTGTGAGATAGAAAAAGCCCTAATACAATGTCGAAGGCATGTCAATGAGCTCAAGAATAATATTATATATATATGAGCTTAAATTCTAGGAACTTTATAGATTCAGATATGATTTTATATAAACCTACAACAGAGAAGGAATTCCAAGTGAGACACTATATGAAAACCAAATTCAATTCAAGGGTGATTTCATAATAGAAGATTTGACCCTAAAGTAACCAAATTATCTTGGATGTAGTCATGACAAAAGGCCTTAGATATAGATCATTTGACCAGCAATTTGACAGAGAGCTCTATTCTAGAGATGCTTGACTGATGAGGCCTTGATCTCATTTCCTCTATGGGATCTGCAACCTAGAATTTTGTAGTATGATTTTCAGTGCTTCATGATGACTGATCTTTGAAGAGGAAGGAGGTCAGTGTTTTCAAAAAACTTCTTGTGATTTCCTTCTTCCTTTCCTGGGCTTGCCCTCACCTTAGCTCTGATAGCTTTCCATCACCTTAAATTTGATACTATTCTGCGGGGCAAGCTAAACATGACAACAAGAGAGGTAAGTAGTTGTAGATTCATGTGTTGTTTGTCTTTTAGCTTCTAGAACATCATATGTTTTATTGCCAATTTTTCCTAAATTTAAAATTTCCATACTAATCTGAGAAAAGGGTTTGTAATGCTAATAACCTCTTCTTTAGTCCATGTTGGCACACTCGAGTCTTGTTAAAGGACCAACTATTTCTTGTGCAAAATGCGAAGCAGACAACAACATACAACATGTTTTATGAGAATCAAAACAACTTCTAGAAGTGTTCTGACATTAATCCAACACTATGTTTATAAACCAGTTCGTACTAATGGACACAAGATGTGTAAAGTGTATTCTTTAACAAAAAATTTCTTTGCTGGCTGGTTTAAAGCTTACAACCTTACTCCTATATTTAATAAAGGGTACCTACTTCCCTTTCACTTCATAGGTATATGAAAACCCAGTTTTGAAAGCATCCCTAACCATGAATATTATACCAACTCCCTATGGTTAGTGCATCAATAATGTAAGTGTAACACTCATCCATGTAGCAGTCATAAGGCATTAGGTAAGGTTTTACTAACACTGGCATCCTAGACCATTAAGATCTATACATGGCCTCAAAATGATGTATTTCCTTTACTCAATATAACACTCATCATTTCTCTCCCCCAGTCATCAAATTTTTTCTCTTCATTCTGAATGAGAAATCAATCAACAAGTCACCATTTTAAATGTTAGATCACAATATGTTTAACTTCTCTCTTGTGCTTACACTCTAGTATTCGCACAGCTTCAAAATCACAAATCTTAAACGCAGTCTCATGATGTGCACTCAAGGAGGCATAATTCACCCTTTCTTTGCATCAAAATACCCCCTAGCATTCCCTTTACCTTTGCATTCCTCAATGCAAGGCATGCCAAGTCGATACCTACTCAGTCAAATTAGTAAGTTGAGGGACATCATATATACCTAACGTTGCTTGCTTGTTCTTCCTCTTCCTATGTTGTAGTGTATGAACAGTCAGCTAGACTGGTGATGATCCCCATTAATAATAACATCTTTTTTGGCATCTGAATCCAAATGACGTGTTTCCCTTAATTATATGTTTTTTTTTTTTAACCAAAAATGCTAACAGAGATAGAGACCCTCAAATATATCTACTTCTAGCCCCTATGCCCATTTTCATCAAGGATTTTACCATGTCAGTGTCCCTTTCTTTCTCAAAACTACATGAAATCAATTGATCTATCGATTTCATAATGCCTTTGGTAAGTTGTTCTATCAAATGCTCTAAAGTATATATGAGATCTAAGGGTTCTCTGGTTGTTGCTAACTTCCTATATTTCTGCTAACCATGATATGCATTTCATGTAGAGGATTATGATTGAGTAAGGGTTGCATTGCTTGATATCTGTTCAGGAGGAGGAGAAGGAGAAAACTGGTGTTAGGTTTGAGAGCTAAATATGCTTGTGAAAAGAGGAGGTGTGTGGAATGGAAGGTGGTAGCACTACCAGCATGGTAGAAATGGAGGATAGGGAGGTCGAGGTTTTCATCATCAAATAGCTGTGGTGGGCTTCCTAGTTATCTTTGTGGTCATGCCATTGGTTTTTCCGGTAGCTAGATTTTGTCACTCCGCATCTACATCTGCAACTCGTAAGCTTCTTCCATCCATCCTCCCTCGGTGGAAACTTCTTCCTGCCCTCCTCACTTGCTGGTAAGCTTCTTCCTGCCCTCGTCCCTCATCAGGTTTCTTTTGTGTCTTTTTTTGGGGTGGGTTAGCGTTTAATTTATCTTTATTGGCGAGCATGCCCTTTCTTCATCTGGTAGTATTACAACGAAGTGTAGACTTCTTACAACATTCAAGTAAGATCTCCATTACAATGAAGTATAGTCATCTTATACTATTTTAGAAAGATCTCTTTAATTGAGAACCCATTGAACAATGTATTTAAGTGATTTGAGCCTTGGCCAGGAATTATCACCACCCCCGGTTAACCATCGAACCAAGACCCCATGGACCTGCTTCGAAATTTGATTTTCCTTCACCACCCCTGGTTAACCATTGAAAAAAAACCCCACGGACCTACTTTGGAATCTGATTTTCCTTTTAGTTTTTTCCACAGGATCTGAAAGTGCATATGTTATCAAACTTACTTTCCTCGCTTATTGTCAAAATTTTAGCACCTCTAGCATTTTTCCAGACATTTTGTGAGTTTTCTTTATAGGTTTCCTTTCATTTGATCTGTGTGAAGCTGTGAACTCCATCTCTACATTAACACGGTACAATACCTACCAGGAGAAAGATTCAAAGTTTGTACCTCTCTCATGCAAGAGCAAAGGTTTTACCAACTGCCCCTAGGGTAATTTCCCTTGCCAAATATAATGAAACCATTCATCCCGATGGAAAGAAATAATAATGCTCTTTCCATTTTTTAACAAAGGGAAATGAATATGACTAGTAAATTCACTGGGCAATTGCTCGGTGAATTCGCTGGGCACTCCTTATGCTGAGTATGATGGTGCTAAGTGTGCGTTGGATTCTACATAAGCTGGATAGGTATTATAAAAATATATTTGTTAAGGGTTCAATTCAAAATCTTACTCATGGGAATTGAATCTTTTGGGAATTGAATCTGGGTTGGAAGGGTAAAAATCATTCTTCTCGTGCACTCATTATCCAAGCCAGACCCACTTTAAATCCATAAAGCTAAATCCACTTCTCATCAGTCATGCTAAAACCAGTTTGGATCCACCCAACCTAGACCCAATTCACAACGACAATCTTGTTCACCAGCTACTTTCTAATATACATAATATTTTCACACTATTCCCACAGTGTTCAAAGCACATTGGCCAAAACAAATGATAGATATTATACACACCATTTTATTATTGATGTGTAATGAAATCTCGATCTTAGCATATGCATGATAGAAAGGAAACCCCCTTTTTAGCGCTTCAGTATTTTTATAGATATTTTCTCCATCAAGTCTTTCTACCTGAACTTTTCTTCTTTTTTTGTCATTTAAAACAGCAGGGCACAACTTCTCAGGAGACGGATCTGTTAGAATGGTATTCTCTTTCCACATCTTGAAAACCAATTCTATTTTTATATGACCATTTTTTTCTTTTTCAGTATCCGAGCAATGCACTTGCACTTACGTTAGTCTAATCCCATAAAATAAATAGTGTCCCTAAACTAAAATTTAATTGACCTCAGTGGACTGAAATAGAGAGGAATTATTGAGGATATTGGAGCTATTTCATATGTTTAAAGTCACTCTTATCTATTTATCTATGGGGTTCATAGGAACAGGCAGATGATTGGAGAAAGCAGAGTTTAACAGAGAGCATTGACTCTCTCTTCCCAAAGGAGGCAAGTATAAGAAACCTGTTGCATTTGGATATCTTAAATTTGATTTCTCCCCTATTGAGCAGAGAATTGAAAATAGATTTTATTTACTGGGTAGGTGATTGATGTCATAAGAGCTAACACAGAGGACTCAGGAACTCTAAACTTAAATATTGTTGGACGAAATGATTTATCTTCCTCATGGGTATTAGAAAACCCCTCCAAGGGAAACCAAACGGATATTACTAAGTCTGAGGTACGTTTGGTGAAGATTTTGGTTATTTTCTCTATTGAACATGTAAGGAAACCTATGTGATGACGATCTATGTAGTTTAGTAGGGTTGTATTAAGGAGGAAGTGAAAATTGACATTGGCAGGGGTGCTTCTGTATTTCTAATGGTTTACATCAAGTAGAGGAAAACAACTTTTGGATACATCTTAGAAAAGTTACATTCACAACAAGATGTTGTGATCTTCAATGGAGAAGGCAAGGAAAATCCTGAGGGGGGTAAAAAGAATGAGGAGGTGCAGAAAGAAACTTCCAATGATGAAGAACTTCTTACGAGGTTTCAAGAGCATGACATAGGAAGGGAACATCGAGAGGTCAAAGAGAATGCTCTTGATAGTAAGTTTTGATTTTCCCTGGTTAAATATCTATGATGTTGTTAGCCTACTATAAGGTAACGTCTATTCAAACTCCTAGGACAATGGTTGTTGTAATGCAAACCAATTGCAACTTCAATAAAGTCCAACAAACGTTTCGTGGAGGGTAAAATTATTTGTTGCACTAGATCACTACTTTTTGTTCTCATGGAAAAGGGAATTGTTATATTATTTTCCAAAATCCTTTTTGAATGTTACTTCTCCAATCGAAAATTTTTATATTTCTTACATTTTAGCATAGTATGCTTTAATTTATAGTAGTTTAATGCTTACAACAATTGAGACAAAAGAGGAGGGAGAAAAGTTCAACAAACTTGATTCAACAGGATGAAGAAAAATGAGTTTAGCTTGAAAATGCAACAATTAAATGTTCCAAGGATGTAGATTCTACTTTCCTAGGAAAATACAGCATTTGGAGGCGGGAGAATGAGAACAAGAATTCTTACTCCACTGTTAGATTGATGCGAGACCAACTGATCATGGCTAGAATGTATTAAAGCATTTCCTAGGCTAGGAATAATCTTGATTTATACCACGAATTAATGCTTCATATTAAATAATGTTAGCGTACATTGGGTGAGGCTAATGCAAATTTTGATATACCTCAAAGGTAATAGTTTTCACATTGGCTGCTTCTAGATCAAGAGTACTAAATGCTTCCATTTTCATTTGGTATTCATATCCTTTGTTTCTTTTAAAGTTGCAGTTTGTCTGTCAATCTTTCTGCTTTTCATTCTCTTTTTCATGGTCGATAAATTATATGAATGTTTCAACGCACCTGAGAAGATCAAGGCTATGGGTAATGTCCTATCCGAGGCTAGAGAACAATTTTGTGACTGTGGGATAGTAACAAAGAAGTTTCGAGCCATGCTTTAGTCTGAAGACAAGCAAGTAAGGACCTTGAAATAACAAAGTACATTTTTAAGTCAACTGGCAGAAAAGACTGTTCCCAAGGGCCTGCATTTTCTATCCATGCGATTGACCATGGATTATTACTTGCTTGCCCTTGAAAAGTGAAATTTCCTAAAAAGGAAAAGTTGGAGGATCCAACTCTTTATCACTATGCATTATTTTCTGACAATGTATTAGCTACATCTGTGGTTGTGAATTCAACTATTATGAATGATAAGGTGAAGTGTTATTAATTTAAATACTCTAAAGTTTGGATGTCCAATAGTTTTGCTGCATTTTACATTTGATATTTGGATCTCATTCTAGGTGATTTACTTATGTTTGCAGGAATCTCAGAAACATGTATTTCATCTTGTCATAGACAAGTTAAATTTTGGGGCCACGAAAATGTGGTTTCTACTTAATCCTCCAAGGAAAGTTGTGATACACGTAGAAAATGTTGATGATTTTAAATGGCTCAATTCCTCCTATTGTCCTATTCTTCGCTAACTTGAATCTGCAGCTATGGAGTATTATTTCAAGGCAAATTTCTCGACTACACTATCAACACGTTCCTCCAATTTGAAATATATAAATTCAAAATATTTATCCATGCTAAATCATCTTCATTTATATCTTCCGCAAGTTTAACCTAAAACAAACAAGATCCTTTTCTTGGACGATGATATTGTGATGCAAAAAGATTTGATTCCGTTGTGGTCAGTAGATCTTCATGGAAATGTTAATGGTTTAGTGGAAACTTGTGGAGAAAGGTTTCGTTGGTTTGAAAAATACCCTAATTTTCCAATCCACACATAGCGAGGCACTTTGATCCTAATGCTTATGGTTGGGCATATGGGATGAATATATTTGATCTCAAAGAATGGGAGAAGCAAGATATAACTGGAATATATCACAAGTGGCAGAACATGGTAAGTGTGTAGTGGGTTTTTCTTTGTTCATTTTCTAATTTTTTCTTTTATTGTATGTCAAAATGACAATAGAGTGTTGTGGAAGCTTCGAATACTACCCCCTGGATTGAATGTTTTATGGCTTGACCCATCCTTTGGACAAGTCTTGGCATGTGCTAGGTTTAGGATATAATCCTAGCGTTTACTGTTCAGAGATTGACAATGCAACTATTTTTCATTACAATGGGAACATGAAATCTTGGTTAGAGCTAGCGATGATGAAGTGCAGGCCTTACTAGACAAACTATATAAAATATGATCATCCTTTATTACAACAATGCAATATAAATGAATAGTTGTGACCTTAATATTCATACTGCAATAGATTGTCACATGTAACGTGTAAAGGCCCTTGATTCTGGTTGATAATTCATTCTAATTCATTTGTTTTTGGATTTCCACAGAAGGTTTCTAGTTTATGGCTTAATGAGTCAAGTTTTTTGAGGTGGACTCGCCTAGCCAAGTTTAAGATTTAGAAATTTTATGTGCTCATTATATTCCTTTATAGTTGGAAGTAAACTCCTATATAAGTATTATTTACTTTGTTAGTTAATATTTCTCTTTCATCAAGTAATTACACAAATTGTTCTTCCAGGAACATAAAGAAGTATGAGACACAAAGATTTAGGCTTCCAAGGCAGGGAAAAACCTCTCAATATGGGAAAACCCAACAATCCTCCTCTTATTGAATTTATTCGAAATGAGATATCAAACACAAGACCAAAGAGTCCCTCCAAGTCATCCCTCCTCTTTACGTCAAGGTCAATAATTGAGTCTCTACCTAGTCAAAGTCAGAAGCAGCTTATGAATTTCTATCCTTATTGTAGGTTTAGTCTCTTATTATAATACATTGACTTCCAATTATAGTCTCTTTGCCTTCTATTACTGATCTTTCGCTACTATAGCAAACCCTTGACTCTTTACCACAAACATTCAGATCCTACTACAAATAGATAGCTTTAGATTGAGATTCGGCTTAGTCACAGACTTTAGTTTCTTCAAGTGTCATAGACTTGTTTTTATCCTAAGTTTTTATTCTCCCATTGGATTACAGACTTCGAGCTTTTTCACTTTCTTGGTTGCTACCCAAAAGAGGTCGAATATAGGCTAAAAAGTCTGGATATCATTCTCTTTGAGATTTGACTTAACTAAACAAAGAGTAACCATGTCTAGATTGTTGCCTTTGTAATGTTGAAATGTCTTGTAATATTTTCCTGTGACAAGATGTAATAGCCCTAATTGGACAACACTGAAGCTAGCTCCATTTAGTGTTTAACTACCATGATCAATTCCTTCATTTTCCCAAAGCAGCTATGCTGCAATAGTCTCACATGGAGCAAGGGTTAATTTGAACATGGACATCTCCCTTTTGACAATGAAGGCAATGTGCTAGGCTCTCATCTAATATATGTTCCTAAGATATAATAAACTTATGGTGTATGAGTTATCATCATTCTTACTCCTTAGTTATATTATATGTGCTCCCTGTCTTTGTGCTCATGGCTAAAATAAATAACTCTCCATTGAATTTCTATTATCATCATTCAGAAACTCTTGATTCATTGATGCTCTATGAAATGCATCAGCTCTGAGTTACTCATAATCCACTTTCTTGTTGAGTTAGAGATCAATTGCCATGGTTCTGGAGATGTTGCATTTCCTCAAGGAGTTGCTAATTTGGTTTCTGTATGAATATTAAGAATTTATTTACCCTTACCTGGACTGTTCTTTAGTGTTCTTGGGTGGATTTCTACTTACTAGAGTCTTTTCCCTCTCCCGTGAGCATTATCTTCATTTTCTAGGGCGCGTTTGAGCTCAATCTTGGTTGTCTAAGAGGCCATAGGTACTAGACAAGGCCATACATAACTGTAGGAGATCATCAGCTTTCCAATTTCCCTTCATTCCCATAAATCCATCGAATACATGGGTGCTGAAATCTACAAGGCAAAGCATTCTTGATGTGTATTTATGGTAGAATGTAATTATATTATAATGTTTTTAAATTGAGATTCATTGCTTGAGTGATTCAAATTATATGTTGTTCCATTGGTATTGGGAATCGTTACATGAGAACCCATTAACTAAAATTATTCACCAATAATATCCATAGGTTGTTCTGTAGTAGAATGATGATTGTCCAGTATGATGTATAATGAGGATAAGGTTGAAGAAATGAATGAGGAGAAATAACATTCAAGGGGACGTGTGGAAGAAAGTTATACTATAGAAAAAGAGAATACAACAGTATGGACAAATATGGACAAATTCTAATGAAGAACATGCAACATCAGCCAACTTTGATGAAAACACAAAGTGTGAACAGTTTGAGCTATTTGATTTCGCACTTATTGCATATTCAACTGGTGGATCTATATCTTCTTGTATTGATAATATGGAAGATCAAGACTACATACAACAATGTATACACACTTCAACCTTAAGGAAAAGTGTTGGGGAAAAGACCCTCAAGGAACTCCCCTGAGACAAGTATCAAGTCAGTGAGCAAAAACTATTGTAAATATGCTAGTAGTCAATTGTCCAAGGGCGATTTTTGGATGCCCTCACAAGAACTAAAGATTATATCCCACTATCCAAAGGATCTTCTCTGAAATAAAAAGGGTATGCTAATAAATGCTTATGGGAAAAAGGCACAACACATTTATCTTTGGTTGGGAGTTTATCCATATTGCTCGTGATGTAAGTAGTTATAATGTCATGTGGAGTAGATTTTTGGCACACCTTTAAGAAGTTATCATTATCGAATGGGGGCTAGAAATCTAAAATGTTATCCATTGAACTAGATATAGGATTATATTTGTCTAGATAGGAAGGTTGATATAGTTTGAGCTTGTAGGAATTAATTATTGGAGAATACTCTATTGCAGAGGAAGATTTGGGTTGAATGAAAATTGATGAACCTATCGTAGAATATGTGAGCTAAATTTTTTGTTTTTAATATATTTTTCCCTTATACTATTTCTTATGATAGATGGCATATGATATGTAGGAAGCTTTTCACTCTATAGAAGATATTCATGGCCTTGTGTATGGTCAAGAAGATTCCTAAACCTCAAACGACGACAATCTGCTCTTCAAAGTTAACAAAGATGTTTTGGATATTAGAAAGTCATTTGTATCATGCTTATGCATGGTACAAGCTCTATATCCTCGAGAAAAGCTACAATAAATACTTAGCATAGAAGGATTTTTAGGTGATGGCATCATCTAGATCGTTGGCTACCATTGTGAAATGGGATGAGCGAAATGTGGAGAAAAATCATATTCTAGAAATCATTTATCTTTCGTTGGGAGTTTACCCATATTTCCCATAATGTAAATAGTTATAATGTCATGTTGAGTAGGTTTTTGGCACACCTTTAAGAAGGTATCACTATCGAATGGGGGCCAGAAATGTAAAATGTTATCTATTGAATTACATATAGGATTATATTTGACTAGATGGGAAGGTTGATATAGTTTGGTATTGTAGGAATTAATTATTGGAGAATACCCTATTGCAGAGGAAGCTTTGGGTTTAATGAAATTTCATGAACCTACTATAGAATCTGTGAGCTAAATTATTTTTATTTTTAACATATTTTTGCCTTATACTATTTCTTATGGCATATGGCATATCATATATAGGAAGCTCTTCACCCTATAGAAGATATTCATGGCCTTCTGTATGGTCAAGAATATTCCTAAACCTCAAATGACGAAAATATACTATTCAAAGTTAACAAAGATATTTTAGATATTAGAAAGTCATTTGTATCATGCTTATGCATGGTAAAAGCTCTATATCCTCTAGAAAAGCTACAATAAATACTTAGCATAGAAAGATTTGCCACTGATGGCATCATCTGGATTGTTGAATGTCATTTCTATTATGCCCTATGATCACAGGCATGGGGCTCACCATTTTAAGCTAGAGAATGAGAAGGAAAGAAGTTCAAGAATGGCTAGTCTTCTAAGTTTTGGGATTTAGTTTGGATTCTAAAATGGATACCAAGGAAGTGGTAATTTATTCCAATGAAAAGGCTTAAGTTCATCTGTCACTGTTTGAGATGTTTGCATTTGTATCAGTTTCTCTAGTATAAATATTATATTTTATGCTTAGTTCAAGGAGTTTTCTTCCAATATGCCTAATAATAATAAAAAAAAATTGTAGTTGTCATGCTCAACACTTCTATCTGAGGTGGTAAGTAATAGGTACAGAGATCATTAAATATTTTTTTTTTGAAATTAAGTCTTTCCTTGATGTTGCTGCGAAGTTAGAGACACATATATTCTTCTAAGCACTTTTTATGCTTGTACAGATTACCTCCCATATGTCTTTCCATACGTATCTTGTACCTTGTTACCTCCCAATGTACCTTGTTACCTCCAAACTTACAAGTAAAATATTACCTTCCATGTGAAGAATTATCAACCACTGAGACAAAAATCAATGTTTCACCTGCCAAAGGTCCCAATGTTTGAAAAAAAGCAGTACCCATAGCAACAACTCCACCTCTTGTGCTATATCTTCTTGGTTATTTGATAGGTTTAGGAAATGCACCTGTCCCTAAAGATTGGTGAGCAGTAGCCTCTAGGTGGGTATTAGATAGTGAATTCCATTTCATTTTGTAAATAACAAATGGAAAAAATTGGCTTTATTGTTGTTAGATGTGAATTGTATTTACTATGATAAACATCAACCTGATTAAAGCAACTTGTGATATTTGGTTAATGCTTTGTGCAGGCCTCCATTGCATGTTTTACTTGTAACATCAGTATGTCAAAGCCTTAATATCAATGGGAAACTTATATTGTGCGATGGTCAAATTTGTTACAGCTTGAAGCTTTAGAATAACTCTTTTGGTCTTGCAGCTGTTGGACCCCTATAGGTACAATTCATAAAATGTGAAAATAGTTGAGATATTAGTTCTATTTACTGTAAATATTGCTAGTTTAGTAGGATGTAGATGCACATGTGTTTTGAGTCCTTTTCCTAAGTTTCATTCCTGGTAAATTAGGTGCCACCATTGTAGCCTAGTAGCTCAGCACACACACTGCTACCAATGGTACTATTTCAAAACATATCTCCTAGACTTGCAAACACTCTTTTGTAGGCGGAAGTAAAAAATAATCAACAACTTGTTTGGTATTTTTAATGATAATATTTCATTTGAAGTTTTCTTCACTGATGATGGGAGGATGGAGTGTTCAACATTTCTGGACGTAATAATGAATGATAGGATCTAAATTTTAAGCTTTGGAGGTTTTCTTCATTGAGGATGGTAAGATGGAGCATGTAACATTTCTGGAGGTAATAATGAATGCTAGGACCATTCCCTCTCCGCCTCTCTGCCTACTCCTTTTAATCTATTGGAGTTTTAGGAATTTTGGGTCAGAAGGGTTGGGCATGATGGACAAGTCCAAGAGATAAAAAGGGGAAGATGAAGAGCACATAGAAGGTGATCTTGTTCTCTCCATTCAAAAGCTACAGGAAATCCAGGATGAGCTTGAGAGGGTAAGTTCTCATGCACTCTGAAAACTACTTTTTGACGTTATTTTATTTTATTTATTTATTTTTAGATTGGTTTTTTTCTTATATTTTTTTAAAACATTTTGCCCATTCCTTTCTCTATGTATTATTTTTTTGATTTATTGGTGCATTGTGGATTGATTGAATTTTTTCTTGTCCGTGGGCTGCTTGAGAATGGTTTGTTACAACCCTTAAGAGAGGGTTTGAGGAAAAGAGTAGATTTTGTAGTAAACCCACACTTCATCTTCATATTCTTTCAGACTTTTGGATATGGAAATTTTGATTGGTTTACATATATTGATTTTCCAATAGTGTTGAGAAAATTATTTCAAGGAAAAATTGAAACTAGAACATCCTCAAATTAGTTATTTCAGTTTTTTTTCCATATCCATTTATTGTTTGAGCGTGAGTTTGTAAAGCTCGAGGTTCAACAAATGTAATATGTTATGCGAAAATTATTGATCAGTTATAGCCTACCTGTTTACGATTAGGTTCATAATGACCTGGGGACCTGAGGCTCTCTCAATGTAGTATGTGTTGGTCGAATAAATCGATCTTGCGGACAAGGCCAATCTCGCTAGTATCAGAAGATAGTCTAGAAACAAATGGACAAAAAAACCTATCTTTCTCTAGACATATGTGATTTATAAGTAAATACTACAAAGGTGTTAATATCCTACCCTAGATCCAATGCTTGTTCCTAGTAGTCATCCTTAAATCGTTAGAAAGAGTTACCTTTAGAGACCTGCAATCATAAAAAAGAAAACATTAAATAGCACCTGTATAGCAAATATCATAAATCATGTCTATTATGGTGATCAAGGAATCCATAAAATAAACCATAAATGAACAACTTATTGAGAAAAACAAACTTATCTATGTTAACTTTGAAGTAGAAGAAATTTATAACCTTTTCAACCTTGATGTTGAACAAGCTCTTCCTCGGGTCTGAAATGGGAATTTACTTTACTTTGAGAAGCCTTGCACTCTTCCAAATGAGATCTTAGAGGTATGTAATCTCTCCTCATAGAAACTCAACTAAAGAAGACTAAGTTCTAGCAGCATTTCACCTCAAAAATATTCAGCTTATAACCTCTTAGTAACCAGCTCAGTGCTTCATTTTATAGTGCAGAGGAGGAGGTTATAGGTCCACATATGAAGGGATAGAATACTCCTTCAAATGGATAAGCTCCTCACATCAAGGGGTTAGCTACTTAAGGTATTAGGTGCATGAACCTGAAAAGAGTGAACTTGCCACCTCAAGATTCCTTCCAAAAGCTTCCAAAAATGATTGAAAGTGAGTTTTTTAGAGCATTGTTGGGTCCCTATAATACTAGTTATTACCCCATTACTATTGTAGTTGCATTCCTTATTAATATTGTTGTGCCCCTATTATCCCGATATTGTTGTTGGAAATAATACTAAGAGGGGGGGTGAATTAGTATTATCAAGTCAAATATTCCCTTTTTCAAATCCAGATAATATACACTACTTTAGTTAATTAAAACCGCGTATATACGCAACTATGTAGAAGGAAACCCGCATATACAATGAAGAATTATAATTTACTTTATCTTTCAGATCTTGATT
Source organism: Pinus taeda (assembly GCA_000404065.3). Taxonomy (NCBI): domain Eukaryota; kingdom Viridiplantae; phylum Streptophyta; class Pinopsida; order Pinales; family Pinaceae; genus Pinus; species Pinus taeda. The sequence goes on from APFE031607678.1 coordinate 163,211, forward strand.
ATTAATCTATGTATCATAATCAAATAACCAGTAACTAGAAACGATAAAACATAGCAGAAGACAATAACACATAAGAACACAAGATATGAGGTGGAAAGCCAATGTGGGTGAAAACCACCTGCTGCAATTTGTCTCTATCTTCTTTTAATTATAAACTTTTTTTACAATGTACTGGTGCAGTCCTTTACCAGTACGCAGGCAGCAACCTGCAGAGAGCTACAACCCTCTCTCATTTTCTAGCTTCTCCTGGAAGGGAGCTACAACCCCCTTTTCTCTTGCACTAGCCAAGATACTAGTATGTAGGCGCTGGCCTACAGAAGGCTACAACCTTCTCTTTCTTCCAGGGACCACGTTTCATAAATTTTCAGACTGGATCCATGAACATCAATCAATCATCAAAATTTCTGCATCAAACAATCTCCTTTTCACCAATTAGGACTGAATCAGGTATACACTTTTCTGACAGTTGTACCCAAAACACAGTAATAGTAACCACACACCAAATTCTGAACCTAGAACACTGCAACAATAAACAGAAGTAGCTAGATCACAACTTAAAAGATATACGCTACTTCAACAACCTGAAACCTGCGTGCATACGCTTCTAAGTTTGGAACAACCTGCGTATACGTTGTTTTAATTCACTGAACCAACGTGTATACGTTCTTTTGCTTCATTGAACCTGCGTACAGATCTATAAAGGATAATTCACTCTATCAAATATTCAGACACTAATTAACCCAGATTAACATATTTATAGATCAAGTATGTAACACATATAACAGATCAAAATCATACAAAGATATTATCATTCAAGCCTTAATATTATGACCCATCAATAGAACTTATCCTTCTCTTTGTGCTAAGGTTCCTCCTTCATTCAGATCCAGATCTGCACCATAACCTCAATCACCAATATTTCAGATCTAGCACATATTAGATATTCGATTAATTCAGATGATTCTTTGCCAAATGATCTCCTTCCTCTTTTATAGTCTTAGGCCTTCCACAATATCACGGTCCAAGACCATAATAAAACAATACCGTGGACCCAATACTTGGGATCAACACTTTTTGATGCAATACCACAGACAAAAACCATAGGATCAAAAACTGTCGGACTAATACCATGAGGCAACCATGAAAGTGCGTGAATTTTTCTCTGCATGAAAGTGCATGAACTTTTCTCTACATGAAGGAAACTTTTCTCTGCATGAAAGTGCATGAACTTTTCTCTACATGAAAGAAACTTTTCTCTAAATGGAAGTGTGTGAACTTTTCTCTACATGAAAGAAACTTTTCTTTGCATGAAAGTGCGTGAACTTTTCTCTACATGAAAGAAAATTTTCTTTGCATGAAAGTGCGTGAACTTGAAAATAACTTTGTCGCACTATAATTTATCATCTGTGTGATTTTCCATCAAGGAAAACACTTGTCTTATAATGCCAACAATTGTTATTACTGTACCCCATAGAGTCCCTCTATTGTTATTTTTGTGGCTTTACATATTTGTTAGGTCGGCTGGCTTATATTGTGACTCCTTAGACTCCTATATATAGAAAGGAGGTTTTGTCATTTGAATCATCGAATAATTGTTCATTTATGTAATGTAAATGAGTTTGCCCCCTCGAAGAGGCTGAATTCTAAGGCGTTGAACTATCTTTTATATCTTTTCTTGAGCTGGTTTCATAACATTTGGTATCAGAGTTGCGCATCGGAATCGTGGTAGACCCTAGAAAAATTAAATCCATTCAGGAATGGAAAATCCCCACATCCATAAAGCATTTGCGAGGATTTCTCGGGTTGGTAGGGTATTATCGCAATTTTGTTAAGAATTATGGGAGAATAGCAGCACCTCTAACAACATTATTGAACAAAGATGCATCTTCATGGACTCTAGAAGCAACAAAGGCCTTCGAACATCTTAAAGAGGCAATGTGCCAAGCACTGGTCTTAGCTACACCAGACTTCACAAAAACCTTTATTGTGGAATGTGATGCTTTAGGAAATGGAATTGCGTGCTGTTTTAATGCAAGATGAAGACCCATTGCTTTTGAAAGCGCCCAATAAAGGAAGTTGTTACACAAACCTATTTATGAAAAGAAAATTGGCAATACTCCAGCCCTTAAGAAATGGCGACCCTAACTAATAGGAAGACACTTCAAGGTAAAAACAAATCATGATAGCCTTAAATACTTTTTAGAAAAAATATTATCCTCTAAAGAGCAACAAAAGTGGGTCACAAAGATGTTGGGTTATGAATTTGAAATCATCTATAAAAAAGGGAAGCAAAATGTGGTGGCAGTTGCACTCTCAAGAAAGGATGAGGATGTGGAATCATTGTTGTGCGCCATTGCTATCATCCAACCAGATTGGATAAATGAAGCAAGGGAGGAATGGAAGAATGACGAAGAAGTGTGGGCACTTATTCGAAAGTTACAACAAGATTCCAGTACGTCTTATACATTTAGCTGGTAAAAAGATTCATTATGGTACAAAGATTTCTTATACCTTTGTAAGAATTCCCAGCTAAAACAAAATATTCTTATGGAATTGCACAATTCTCCCTTAGGAGGGCACTTAGGATTTTTAAAAACTTACCACAGGGTTAAGAAGGAATTTTTTGAGGATGGCCTTAAATAGAATATTCGAAAGTTTGTGGTGGAATGTTTAGTTTGCCAACAAAATAAAGCTGAAACAATTAAGACACGGGGTCTATTACAACCTTTATCCATTCCAAGCCAACATTGGGAGGAGGTTTCAATGGACTTTATCACAGGTTTACCAAGTCTGAGGGAAAGACTGTCATCATGGTGGTAGTTGACAGACATACCAAGTATGAGCACTTTTGTGCATTCTCACATCCATTTAAAGCGAGTACAGTTTCTACTACATTTATGGAAACAATTCAAAAGCTACATGGAAACCCAAAGATTGTTGTAAGTGATAGAGATCCCATTTTCACTAGAAATTTTTGGACATAATTATTTTCTTGTCTTCATACTTAGTTAGCTCATAGCTCATCTTATCATCCTCAATCTGATGGGCAAATTGATATAGTAAACAAATGTTTGGAAGGATATCTTCGTTGCTTTGTATCTGATAAACAGACACAATGGGCCAAATGGTTGCCTCTGGCTGAATGGTGGTATAACACTTCTTCATACAACAACAAAAATGACCCATTTAGGCACTTTATGGATATCAGCCACCATCCATCACATCATATTTAAGAGAAAATTCTAAGGTTCAAGCAGTGGAACATCACATTGAACATCAACAACAAGTCCTCGAACTCTTAAAGGATAAGCTCGTGTTGGCACAAAATAGAATGAAATAACAGGCAGATCAAAATCGCAACAAAAGAAGTTTTGATGTAGGTGATTGGGTATTCCTACGGCTACAAACATATAAGCAAATGTCCATCAAGCAAGCTAAGAAGGATAATAAGTTATCACCAAAGTATTATGGTCCGTACAAGATGTTGCAAAATATTGGTACTATGGCATACACATTGGAGCTTATTGCAACTTCTCGATTGCACCCAATTTTCCATGTTTCACGTTTAAACAAGGTTATCAGCAACAAGCTCCCAGTTCAAACAATATTGCCAGAACTTGACGAGGAAGGAAAATTTATATTGGGACCGGAAGCAGTCACAGAAAGAGGAACTTGACAGCTACGAAATCGATCAATTTCAGAGTATCTTATCAAGTGGAAGAACCTATTCGCTGAAGATTCCACATGGGAGGATGAGAATTTTATACAGAAGCATCCAGAACTACTCAAGTGTTGAGGAAAACACTTTTTTTTATGGGGAGGGTC